>JAQQPU010006685.1:24821-41593 GCA_029168905.1 Artemia sp. Kazakhstan ARC1039
TTTCTTTCATGAAATGCAAGAGTTGGAATATTTCAGTAGTGTTTTGTCGTGGTTTACCTTGTCACAGTTACATTCTCTTGATTTTTCAAAGTTCATTGTGGATTTCTTTCCTTGAAATGCAAGAGTTGGAATATTTCAGTAGTGTTTTTTCGTGGTTTACCTTGTCACAGTTACATTCTCTTGATTTTTCAAAGTTCATTTTGAATTTCTTTCGTTGAAATGCAAGAGTTGGAATATTTCAGTAGTGTTTTGTTGTGCTTTACCTTGTCACAGTTACATTCTCTTGATTTTTCAAAGTTCATTTTGAATTTCTTTCGTGGAATGTAAGCGTTGGAATATTTCAGTAGTGTTTTATCGTGGTTTACCTTGTCCCAGTTACATTCTATTGATTTTTCAAAGTTTATTTTGGATTTCTTTCCTTGAAATGCAAGAGTTGGAATATTTCAGTAGTGTTTTGTCGTGGTTTACCTTGTCACAGTTACATTCTCTTGATTTTTCAAAGTTCATTGTGGATTTCTTTCCTTGAAATGCAAGAGTTAGAATATTTCAGTAGTGTTTTTCCGTGGTTTACCTTGTCACAGTTACATTCTCTTGATTTTTCAAAGTTCATTTTGAATTTCTTTCGTTGAAATGCAAGAGTTGGAATATTTCAGTAGTGTCTTGTTGTGCTTTACCTTGTCACTGTTACATTCTCTTAATTTTTCAAAGTTCATTTTGGATTTCTTTCGTTGAAATGCAAGAGTTGGAATATTTCAGTAGTGTTTTGTTGTGCTTTACCTTGTCACAGTTACATTCTCTTGATTTTTCAAAGTTGATTTTGAATTTCTTTCATGAAATGCAAGAGTTGGAATATTTCAGTGGTGTTTTGGCATGGTTTACCATATCACTGTTGCATGCTCTTGATTTTTCAAAGTTCATTTTTAATTTCGTTCGTTAAATGCAAGAGTTGGAATATTTCAGTAGTGTTTCGTTATGGTTTACCTTTTCACAGTTACATTCTCATGATTTTTCAAAGTTCATTTTGGATTTCTTTCCTTGAAACGCAAGAGTTTGAATATTTCAGTAGTGTTTTGTCGTGGTTTACCTTGTAACAGTGACATTCTCTTGATTTTTCAAAGTTCATTTTGGATTTTTACATTCTCTTGGTTTTTCAAAGTTCATTTTGAATTTTTTTCGGTGAAATGCAAGAGTTGGAATCTCACTGTTACATTCTCTTGATTTTTCAAAGTTCATTTTGGATTTCTTTCGTTGAAATGCAAGAGTTGAAATATTTCAGTAGTGTTTTGTTGTGCTTTACCTTGTCACAGTTACATTCTCTTGATTTTTCAAAGTTCATTTTGGATTTCTTTCGTTGAAGTGCAAGAGTTGGAATATTTCAGTGGTGTTTTGGCATGGTTTACCATATCACTGTTACATGCTCTTGATTTTTCAAAGTTCCTTTTGAATTTCGTTCGTGAAATGCAAGAGTTGGAATATTTCAGTAGTGTTTTATCGTGGTTTACCTTTTCACAATTACATTCTCTTGATCTTTCAAAGTTCATTTTGGATTTCTTTCCTTGAAATGTAAGAGTTGGAATATTTCAGTAGTGTTTTATGGTGGTTTACCTTTTCACAAATACATTCTCTTGATTTTTCAAAGTTCATTTTGGATTTCTTTCCTTGAAATGCAAGAGTTGGAATATTTCAGTAGTGTTTTGTCGTGGTTTACCTTGTCAAAGTTACATTCTCATGATTTTTCAAAGTTCATTTTTGGATTCCTATCGTTGAAATGCAAGAGTTGGAATATTTCAGTAGTGTTTTGTTATGGTTTACCTTGTCAGAGTTACATTCTCTTGATTTTTTCAAAGTTCATTTTTAATTTCTTTCGTTGAAATGCAAGAGTTGGAATATTTCAGTAGTGTTTTGTCATGGTTTACCTTGTCAAAGTTACATTCTCATGATTTTTCAAAGTTCATTTTTGGATTTTTATCGTTGAAATGCAAGAGTTGGAATATTTCAGTAGTGTTTTGTTATGGTTTACCTTGTCACAGTTACATTCCTTTGATTTTTCAAAGTTCATTTTTTAATTTCTTTCGTTGAAATGCAAGAGTTGGAATATTTCAGTAGTGTTTTGTCATGGTTTACCTTGCCACAGTTACATTCTCTTGATTTTTCAAAGTTCATTTTGAATTTCTTTCATTGAAATGCAAGAGTTGGAATATTTCAGTAGTGTTTTGTCGTGGTTTACCATCTCACAGTTACATTCTCTTGATTTTTTAAAGTTCATTTTGGATTTCTTTCGTTGAAATGCAAGAGTTAGAATATTTCAGTAGTGTTTAGTCATGGTTTACCATGTCACACTTACATTCTCTTGATTTTTCAAAGTCCATTTTGAATTTATTTCATTGAAATGCAAGAGTTGGATTATTTTAGTAGTGTGTTATCGTGGTTTACCTTGTCACAGTTACATTCTCTTAATTTTTCAAAGTTCATTTTGAATTTCTTTCGTTGAAATGCAAGAGTTGGAATATTTCAGTAGTGTTTTGTCGTGGTTTACCTTGTCAGTTACATTCTCTTGATTTTTCAAAGTTCATTTTGGATTTCTTTCGTTGAAATGCAAGAGTTGGAATATTTCAGTAGTGTTTTGTTGTGCTTTACCTTATCACAATTACATTCTCTTGATTTTTCAAAGTTCATTTTGAATTTCTTTTGTGAAATGCAAGAATTGGAATATTTCAGTAGTGTTTTGTTGTGTTTTACCTTGTCATAGTTACATTCTCTTGATTTTTTCAAAGTTTTTCAAAGTTCATATTGAATTTCTTTCGTGAAAGGCAAGAGTTGGAATATTTCAGTAGTGTTTTGTTATGGTTTACCTCGTCACAGTTACATTCTCTTGATTTTTTCAAAGTTCCTTTTGAATTTCTTTCGTTGAAATGCAAGACTTGGAATATTTCACTAGTGTTTTGTCATGGTTTACCTTGCCACAGTTACATTCTCTTGATTTTTCAAAGTTCATTTTGGATTTCTTTCGTTGAAATGCAAGAGTTGGAATATTTCAGTAGTGTTTTGTCATGGTTTACCTTGTCAAAGTTACATTCTCTTAATTTTTCAAAGTTCATCTTGAATTTCGTTCGTTGAAAGGCAAGAGTTGGAATATTTAAGTAGTGTTTTGTTGTGCTTTACCTTGTCACAGTTACATTCTCTTGATTTTTTCAAAGTTCTTTTTGAATTTCTTTCGTTGAAATGCAATAGTCTGAATATTTCAGTAGTGTCTTGTCGTGGTTTACCTTGTCACAGTTACATTCTCTTAATTTTTCAAAGTTCATTTGGAATTTCTTTCGTTGAAGTGCAAGAGTTGGAATATTTCAGTAGTGTTTTGTTGTGCTTTACCTTGTCACAGTTACATTCTCTTAATTTTTTCAAAGTTCATTTTTAATTTCTTTCGTTGAAATGCAAGACTTGGAAAATTTCAGTGGTGTTTTGTCATGGTTTACCTTGCCACAGTTACATTCTCTTGATTTTTCAAAGTTCATTTTGAATTTCTTTCATTGAAATGCAAGATTTGGAATATTTCAGTAGTGTTTTGTCGTGGTTCACTTTATCACAGTTACATTTTCTTGATTTTTCTAAGTACATTTTGGATTTCTTTCGTTGAAATGCAAGAGCTGGAATATTTCAGTAGTGTTTTGTCATGGTTTACCTTGCCACAGTTACATTCTCTTGATTTTTCAAAGTTCATTTTGAATTTCTTTCATTGAAATGCAAGAATATTTCAGTAGTGTTTTGTCGTAGTTCACCTTCTCACAGTTACATTCGCTTGATTTTTCAAAGTTCATTTTGAATTTCTTTCATTGAAATGCAAGAGTTGGATTATTTCAGTAGTGTTTTGTTGTGGTTTACCTTGTCAAACTTACATTCTCTTGATTTTTCAAAGTTCATTTTGGATTTCTTTCGTTGAAATGCAAGAGTTGGAACATTTCAGTAGTGTTTTGTTGTGCTTTACCTTATCACAATTACATTCTCTTGATTTTTCAAAGTTCATTTTGAATTTCTTTTGTGAAATGCAAGAATTGGAATATTTCAGTAGTGTTTTGTTGTGTTTTACCTTGTCATAGTTACATTCTCTTGATTTTTTCAAAGTTTTTCAAAGTTCATATTGAATTTCTTTCGTGAAAGGCAAGAGTTGGAATATTTCAGTAGTGTTTTGTTATGGTTTACCTCGTCACAGTTACATTCTCTTGATTTTTTCAAAGTTCCTTTTGAATTTCTTTCGTTGAAATGCAAGACTTGGAATATTTCACTAGTGTTTTGTCATGGTTTACCTTGCCACAGTTACATTCTCTTGATTTTTCAAAGTTCATTTTGGATTTCTTTCGTTGAAATGCAAGAGTTGGAATATTTCAGTAGTGTTTTGTCATGGTTTACCTTGTCAAAGTTACATTCTCTTAATTTTTCAAAGTTCATCTTGAATTTCGTTCGTTGAAAGGCAAGAGTTGGAATATTTAAGTAGTGTTTTGTTGTGCTTTACCTTGTCACAGTTACATTCTCTTGATTTTTTCAAAGTTCTTTTTGAATTTCTTTCGTTGAAATGCAATAGTCTGAATATTTCAGTAGTGTCTTGTCGTGGTTTACCTTGTCACAGTTACATTCTCTTAATTTTTCAAAGTTCATTTGGAATTTCTTTCGTTGAAGTGCAAGAGTTGGAATATTTCAGTAGTGTTTTGTTGTGCTTTACCTTGTCACAGTTACATTCTCTTAATTTTTTCAAAGTTCATTTTTAATTTCTTTCGTTGAAATGCAAGACTTGGAAAATTTCAGTGGTGTTTTGTCATGGTTTACCTTGCCACAGTTACATTCTCTTGATTTTTCAAAGTTCATTTTGAATTTCTTTCATTGAAATGCAAGATTTGGAATATTTCAGTAGTGTTTTGTCGTGGTTCACTTTATCACAGTTACATTTTCTTGATTTTTCTAAGTACATTTTGGATTTCTTTCGTTGAAATGCAAGAGCTGGAATATTTCAGTAGTGTTTTGTCATGGTTTACCTTGCCACAGTTACATTCTCTTGATTTTTCAAAGTTCATTTTGAATTTCTTTCATTGAAATGCAAGAATATTTCAGTAGTGTTTTGTCGTAGTTCACCTTCTCACAGTTACATTCGCTTGATTTTTCAAAGTTCATTTTGAATTTCTTTCATTGAAATGCAAGAGTTGGATTATTTCAGTAGTGTTTTGTTGTGGTTTACCTTGTCAAACTTACATTCTCTTGATTTTTCAAAGTTCATTTTGGATTTCTTTCGTTGAAATGCAAGAGTTGGAACATTTCAGTAGTGTTTTGTTGTGCTTTACCTTATCACAATTACATTCTCTTGATTTTTCAAAGTTCATTTTGAATTTATTTCGTGAAATGCAAGAGTTGGAATATTTCAGTAGTGTTTTGTTATGGCTTACCTTGTCACAGTTACATTCTCTTGATTTTTTCAAAGTTTTGCAAAGTTTATATTGAATTTCTTTCGTGAAATGCAAGAGTTGGAATATTTCAGTAGTGTTTTGAAATATTCCAGTGTTTGTGAAAAGTTATAGTCCAATTCTAATTTTTTCCAAAGAAAATAAAAAATCTCCGACTTTTCTAATACATTCTAAGTGTTGACATGCTAACGTATCCTAAAATAATAGAAATATAACAAAGTAATGCATAAAATATTTTTTATTGAAATAAGAACATGTAGAATATTAACGTTAAAGACACTAAACTACATACATTATTAGACACTATTAATACTATTGAGCCACTTTGAACATTTTTGATTCTGATCCATAAAATAAATCATTAGATCCTCTCTTGACACTAGAGTTACTCACTTCTCTTAGTTCATAACCACTTGGATAATAATCATTATTCCACTCTGAGTCATATACAATTTTTACTGGGATGTCACATACAGGTTCAATACACATTTAATCCTTGCAATTATTTAATTCAATGACCATATGATTTTTGGTAGTAATAATGTTCACTTGTACTTTATTCTCCATTAATTTATCTTGACATTCATTAGTGATATTGGCTGTCAATGCTCTTTTTATTTTGACTGTGATTTCATTGTCTATTATCACATTAGTTTTAACAGAGGTAACAGTTCTGGCACGTTGACAAGATATGATTTATGATGTTGGTACAGCAGTATGCACGTCTTCTATTTTCCTTTGCTTTCATTCGAATGCTAACACCGGAAAGATGACGATAAGATCTATCAACAGCTAACATGTTACCAGAACCATTAGCTAGATGTTTTCCCTTTTCATCAACTATTATTTTTATGCTAGCATTCTCTTTGAGTACTAACTTCTCTGGAAATGATACTTTCTTATATCCGCCAATTGACATACGGAAATTCTTGAGTACTCCAAAGGAATTCAACTCCTCACTTTCATGACAACGTAGGCATACATTCCCAATAAGATCTCCACAACTACTTTTTTCATAGTTCAAATATATCTCTTTGTCAGCATTCAAGGCAACGATGACTTTATAATGCATACACACGTTTCTCGAATAATTCATTTTCACTTCTTTTTTAATATGATGTCAATGTTTATCCGTTCAATGGATGAAAATTACTAATCTAATACATGCATTAAACTAGTTAGTCTCGATAACCTACCATGGAGTACCACTGGGAAAGCCACTTCCAATGTAAGAGCAAGCATAGAGTACGATCGCTATAGCCGCAAGCATATTTCATGTTTTCATAGATGGCAGCACACCTGCTCAGACACACACTCATAGTGAGAGAAAGGCAAAAAGTTAGGTTATTTTAGGTTCACTTAGGTTAGGTTAGATGAGAGACAGACAAAAGGTTAGGTGTATGGTTAGGTTAGGTTAGGCTAGATTAAGTTAGGTTAGGTTAGGCTAGGTTAGCCTACGTACGCGCGCGTATGTAACTTTTCATGATCAAATTATAACTTTTTCTATCTTCTATGAAAGTTTGGAACAGTACTTTAAATTTTTCCATCTCTTTGAGAAAATCTGAACTGAAGTGGAAAATTTTTATTTTCTCTGGAAAAAATAGAATTGATCTGTAACTTATTTCTTTTTTCATTGAGAAAATTCAGAAGAGAACTTGAACTTTTCTTCACCTTTTTGAGAAAATTAGAAATAAAATGAAGCTTTTTATCTTTCTGGAAAATATTCACATTCATAGTATAACTTTTCCTATCTTCTGCACTAAAATTTAGAACATTACTTTAAATTTGTTTATGTCTTTGGGAAAAATCTCAGAATTAAAGTGGAGCTCCTTATCTTCATAGTGAAATATTCACGATTAATGTGTAACTTTTTATATCTTCTACAAAAAATTTGGATGAAAACTTTAAATTTATGTCTTTGGGGAAAAATTCCGAATTGAAGTGAAACCTTTTTATATTATTTGGAAAAATAGAATTGGTCAATAACCAATTTCTTTTTTTATTGAGAAAATCTGAACTGAAGTGGAAAATTTTTATTTTCTCTGGAAAAAAATAGAATTGATCTTTAACTTATTTCTTTTTTTATTGAGAAAATTCAGAAGAGAACTTGAACTTTTCTTCACCTTGTTGAGAAAATTAGAAATAAAATGAAGCTTTTTATCTTCCTGGAAAACATTCACATTCATAGTATAACTTTTCCTATCTTCTACACTAAAATTTAGAACATTACTTTAAATTTGTTTATGTCTTTGGGAAAAATCTCAGAAATAAAACGGGACTCCTTATCTTCATAGTGAAATATTCACGATCAATGTGTAACTTTTTATATGTTCTACAAAAAATTTGGATGAAAACTTAAAACTTATGTCTTTGGGGAAAAATCTGAATTGAAGTGAAACCTTTTTATATTATTTGGAAAAATAGAATTGATCAATAACTAATTTCTTTTTTATTGAGAAAATTTAGAAGAGAAGTGGAACTTTTCTTCACTTCGTTGAGAAAATTTAAAATTGAAGTATAACTTTATCTTTCGAGAAAATATTCATACTGGAGTTTTTTATCTTCATTGAAAATATTCACGATCAAAGTATAACTTTTTCTATCTTCTATGAAAAATTTAGAACAGAACTTTAAATTTTTTTTCATTTCTTTGAGAAAAAATCGAAACTGAATTTAAGAAAATTTAGAATTCAAGTGAAACTTTTTATCTTCATTGAAAATATTTACAATCATAGTATGACCTTCCCTATCTTCTATGTAAAAATTTAGAATAGAACTTTAAATTTTTTATGTCTTTGAGAAATTAAGAACTGAAGTGGAACCTTTTTATTTTCTCAGGAAAAAATTAGAATTGATCTGTAATATATTTCTTTGTCATTGCAAAAATTTGGTGTTTAGATATAAAAGAAGTTGAAAAGTAATGTATGACTTCTCTGTCATGCTGAATCTGGAAAATGTAATTTCAGAGAAATTCGTTAACCTTTTAGAGTTAACTTACCTTTTTAGGGATGAGCATTTAGGGTTCTCCAACATGTTGAACCTGAAAGTGTGTTCCCTGATATGCTGAATCTGAAAGTATGATTTCAGAAAAATTCTTTAACCTTTTAGCGTTAACTTGTCTTTTTAGTGATGAGTTTTTAGAGTTCTCCAACTTGTTGAATCTGAAAGTGTGTTCTCTGACATGCTGAATCTGAAAGTGTGATTTCAAAAAATTCTTTAACCTTTTAGGGTTAACTTGCCTTTTTAGGGGTGACTATTTAGGGTTTTCCTACATGCTGAACCTGAACGTGTGTTCCCTGACATTCTGAATATGAAAGTATGATTTCAGAAAAATTCTTTAACCTTTTAGAGTTAACTTGCCTTTTTAGGGATGAGTATTTAGGGTTCTCCAACTTGTTGAACCTGAAAGTGTGTTCCCTGACATGCTGAATCTGAAAATGTGATTTCAAAAAATTGTTTAACCTTTTAGGGTTAACTTGCCATTTTACGAATGAGCATTTGTGGTTCTCCTACATGCTGAACCTGAACGTGTGTTCCCTGAAATGTTGAATCTGAAAGTGAGATTTCAGAAAAATTCTTTAGCCTTTTAGGGTTAACTTGCCTTTTTAGGGGTGACTATTTAGGGTTCTCCTACATGCTGAACCTGAACGTGTGTTCCCTGACATGCTGAATCTGAAAGTGTGATTTCAGAAAAATTCTTTAACCTTTTAGAGTTAACTTACTTTTTTAGGGATGAGCATTTAAGGTTCTCCAATATGTTGAGCCTGAAAGTGTGTTGCCTGACATGCTGAATCTGAAAGTGTGATTTCAGAAAAATTCTTTAACCTTTTAGAGTTAACTTGCCTTTTTAGGGATGAGTATTTAGGGTTCTCCAACTTATTGAACCTGAGAGTGTAATCCCTGACATGCTGAATCTGGAAGTGTGATTTCAAAAAATTCTGAAACCTTTTAGGGTTAACTTGCCTTTTTAGGGATGAGCATTTGGGGTTCTCCTACATACTGAACCTGAACGTGTGTTCCCTGACATGCTGAATCTGAAAGTGTGATTTTAGAAAAATTCTTTAACCTTTTAGGGTTAACTTACCTTTTTAGGAGTGACTATTTAGGGTTCTCCAACATGATGAACTTGAAAGTGTGTTCCCTGGTATGTTGAATCTGAAAGTATAATTTCCATGACGATGAACTATTCTAAAGAATAAAGACGGCTGAGGCTTAAGATATTTATTGTTTAAACATATTTAGAAACATTTGAAAAAATACATAATGACATATTTAAAAAAAAGATTAATCCATTTGATATAAGGAAGAGCAAGAGTTTAGGTCTTTGGATATCTGAAGCATTTTTCCATGTCAGGTATCTTTTCCGGTATCTACTGAGTGAAATATCTAACTTCATCTTCAGGGTCATGTACTGAATGCAGGTATTTCTCACATTTGAGGTCTTCTAAATTGAATAATTCTATGTTTTTATCACATTTTTCTAGTAAGAGTTTATCAGTTGGCACGTTTCCCTTAACATAAACAGCTTGCACACCGAAAAAACTGCATATTTTCTGAATTTCTTCTTGTACAAGTTTTATTTCATAGCCATTTTGATTACGTGGTCTTATGGTTTTAACGTAAAAGTCGTTTAGATTTATAAAATTTAGTGTTGGACTCCATCTGTTTTTCTCGTACTTATACATATTGTCTCTGACATTCCATTTATAGCCATGAATTTCACGCCGTTGATCGTCTAGGAGTAAGAAAGCTGCTTCGAAAATAATGCCAGTTGAGGAATATTTCAGACCAATATATTCTGTGTCAATCTCACCAAACATTATTATTATATCTGAAAAAAGGGGCTTAAATTAAATAAATATGTAATGTTTCTGAAACTCTAACAAATACAGCACACTTTCTTAGAATAAATCATTTTCACTTAAGGAGGTTGGGTAACATTAAATCTACACTTAAAAACTACTGCTTTGCACAACGAAAAATAAATTATAAATATAACAGCGGAAAAAAAGTTAATGTTGAGTTGTTGACCAAAAAACTGCCCTCCGTCCCTTAAAGACACTCCCTCCTCCCCTGGAGTCCTCTTCTCTCATTTTCCCTTAAATTGAGCGTGTTATTGTTTTGATTTTATTCTTTTATAACCCATTTCATGTTTTTCATCATTTACATTGTTCAGTCTGAACACGATCCAGCGGAAAAAAATTTAATGTTGAGCTGTTGACTAAAAACTGCTCTCCGTTCCTCAAAGACACTCTCTCCTCCCCCGGAGTCCTCTCCTCTCATTTTCTAGTACCCCCAACCCCCTAACCATAATTTTGTCTAGAAATCATTTATCGTGAAGAAGCCCCCTCCCCTAAGCCAAAAAAGCAAAGCAAAAAGTAAAATCTTACGAGAAATATACTATTCTCGGAAATCGAATGCTATTCAATTTACGCAAAATAAAGTTATGTATTCTTTTTCTTAGAAAACCCGGCACATTACTTTTCACGCGAAGAAAGACTTTGTTTTTACTTTACAATGAAGGTGTTAGAATTGAAGCTTTGCCCCTTCCCCCCTTTTTAACATAATGTCCTAAAAAAATATTGTTAGACCATAATTTTGGAAATAACTCGTTTCTCTACTTCCATACAGGTTGCGTAGGCTTAGCTTAATTATCACAATCTCTTTTTGCTTGAAACTGTTTTAATTCGATGGGACAAACAATCCTTTTTTTCATGGAAACCTTTTGGTTAAGTCGCTAACGTAAAGGATTAACAAGCAGGAAGTGCAATTGTGGGGTGTCAGCTAATTATCAGCTATTCAATTTATCATTGCGGGAATGTTTAAGTCAAGTTAGCGGCGGCTTAAATGGAAACGGTATATTAATAGCTAAGGGTTGACAAAAGTTGACTGTCACTTTTAGATAGGCTTACAGAAAGAATGAATTTATCAAAAACAGAATTATTTCTATTAGAAGAATTAAAGTCATAAACTGAGAGGGGTGTGTAGGGGGGAGGTTAGGTTTACGTGGTAAAAACGTATTTTACGCTTTCTAGCGAGTATAAACAATGCATAGTGGAGTTTGTATTGTGAGGGGGGGGAGGGGTTACCTGAATTTGAATTTACTGGAGGGACTACTATGTAAAATGATTTTATTTGAAAATAAACTATGAAAATTTACTAAACAGAACTCACATTGTAAATCGCTGTAGCCAAGGCTTCTAGCTCATCAATATATTCCAATGTTATATCCATTGTGTCTTGGAACTTTCTGAATGTTTAATCACGACGCAATATACGAAATCTCAAGGGTGAATTATGATGTAATGGGAAATCATATGTAACCGACTCTCTGATTGGCTTAGAATGAGATGTAACCGACTCCCTGATTGGCTTAGAAGGAGACACGTGATCTTGTTTCCCGTTATCAGATCAAAAAATTCTCCCCAGCGATTATGTAAATCAATTTCTCTGAAATTCACTTCCCCTTCGAGTTCCAGATCAATACATTCCCCATCGATTATGTAAATCACCCCAGTGTCATTACACCTGGACGAACAACAACAACAACAAAAAAATTCCCCTCGGGTCCTAGATCAATACATTCCCCCTAGCGATTATGTAAATCAAGTTCTCAGAAATTCTTACCCCTAGATCAGTACATCTCTTCCCCCCATCAATGCACATGTGCAAACTTCACCCCCAGTGTCAATACACCTAGACGAACAACAAATAAATTGACCTTGAAAAAAGGGGTCATTGACACGTTCGATAATCCTTGAATAAATTATAGCCCGTCGACGTTAGACTAAATTGTAGATGGCAGCACAGTGTTAGCCCAGTATTCAATAAGGGGGTTCTACTTATGCTTTACCCCCACCCCCCCCCCCTAATGTGCAAATATATAACCAAATTTTGTTTCTAAACTATTATATTTTTATCCTATTTTGTTTTATTTCATTAGCATTAACCAAACTTCACTTCTTGCATGGTTTACAGCTAATAGAACAGTACCGTAGAATTTTACCAAACTTTTTTTTATTTATAAAAATGTACAATCTTAAACATTTTGGGAAACATAAGACACAAGTTATCAATATTCATAAACTAAACTGAATACTTACCATCATGATCAGAACGTCTTCTCTCCCTGATCTGAATGCCCCCTAGGCAAAATCGTCGCTTCGTCGTTTAAAGGTCTTAACATTAAATCTAATTCTGTATTATACGTTTGTAGGTAGTTGAAGATGATTTTTTTTTTTTGTCAAATTAATCTCAAATCATAACATTCGAAAACAAAATAAGAGACAAATTAGGTCTTGGGAGAAGGTTTAGTCGCCCTCCAATCTTTACGGTCTCTTAAAAAGGACACTAGAAAAAAAAGAAACGCGTCCGTGATCAGGCAAAAACATAATTCCACATTTGTGCAGATAGGAGATCATAACCCCCACAATAACATTTTCTGATACGCTAAATCCGAAGGTCTGATTTACATTAAGATTTATTGACTTTTTGGGGGGTGTTTCTCCCTTATTCGTAAATTAGGCTTCCTGTTTTCAAAATCCCTTAATCCTTAATCCCTTTCGGTTACAATTGAACAAAATCTCTTAATCCCTTTTGGTTACAATTGAGCTGAGTCGCTCCGTAATTACAGTTTAACACTATGAACTGTATGATAAAACTTATTGGGCTAACGTCCTATTTTTTAATTAATCTTGTACCAAACCGAAGTTTTTGAAGCACGATTCATGCTATTAAGGTGTAGTATTTCTGAGTCCAGTTGAAATGTGCACCATTCTAGAAAATTCTCTTTTTTGGGGAAGCTTTTGGTTTCTTAACCGTACGTAAAGGACTAAAATACCCTTACAAGCGTCTTCTTTTCTTCGATATATTTGCTTACTTGGTTATTCAGCGTAAGCAGCAAATTTATGGCAAATCCAGGGAAGATTTTTTTTTTGAAACGCTTTTTGGGTCTCATCACAAAAATAATAAGTTGTTCCCACAAAAGGATTTTCGTTATTAATTAGAAAAAAATTGGATTCAGAAAGCACTCGTTAGTACCGTTAAGGTAAGGGTAGCATCTTAAGAAATTTTCTACCTACAGAAACTCACATAAAATGTATTTAAAAAAAGCGATTGTAAAAGTTAAGAGATAATTTTTGTACATTAAATTCTGCGCGTTTATTTTGCAGACAAGAAAGCTCAACTTATTTCTAAGTAAAACTACATTTCCTTATTTTTATAATCACCTATTTATATTCAAAATCAATTAGTATTCCCCTTTTTCTGCTATAATTCAAATATTTGAATTGAAACTTCAATTGTTTTCAAATATTTCAATAAATTAAACTTCAAATAAATTAAATTAAACGTCAAATAATTTAAACTTCAAATATTTTCAAGAAACTTCAAACTACTGTCGAAGTTCAAACCGTGTTGATTGATATAACCTATTTACGGTGAAAATTACATTTTTTCCACTGAAAAGTACATAAATCTTAATAATTTCAATAATTTGTTAAAATTCAATAAGCAAGTCACAATTCCAACAGAAAAATTGGATTTTCTTTTTGTGACTTGTTTCAATTAAATAAGCAAGTCACAATTCCAACAGAAAAATCGGATTTTTTTTTTACTTATTTGAATTCGAGCAAAACATTTTGCCGGAAATCAATTTTTTTTTTTTACAGTGCAGCTTTTCCACTTGAGACACTGCACCAAAAGCGCCGTTTTTAGTGCCATTTCAACTTGATGATGGTGGAATTTATATGAAAGACGTAGATATATGCAATATCTTTTATATGAGCTATAAAAAATCTGCCAACGATGTTCTGATAGCCTGCTAGTGCCACCCTTTGAGAAATAGCACAAAAAGTGCCATTTTAGTGCCATATGGCACTTGCAGATGGCAGAATTTATAAAAAGCACGTAGATATGAGAAATAGCTTTTGAATCAGCCATTAAGAATCTCTTTATGATGTTTATGATGTTCTGGTAGCCCGCTAGACCTGTTAAAAAAAAAAAAAAAAAAAAAAAAAAAAAAAAAAAAAAAAAAAAAAAAGGGAGACAGATCAGTGCTACCGATGCAAAAAAGTGATTTTCCTTGTTGTTCAGGGAGGGGGACTGTAACTTTCCTGTACAAGGTTTTATCCATGCTGATTCCAATGGTACACTTTTCATTTTGATCGAACGCCATTTTCGAGGGGTGTGAGGCTTTTTTTTCGGAATCACCATAAATTTCTTTTCGCAATAAACTTCTACTTTTATGACGAACCGAAATAATAGTTAACGTTCCTGAGTAAGTGTTAGATGGGAGTTTTTTTTTCACTTGGCAGTTTCTTTTCAAACTTGGCCGTTCGTTTTTTAACGTATGGTTACTATGGACTGTGGTTTGTTCTTTACTAGGTTGCAGCTACCGCTGCAACCCTGATACCTTGCCGGGACATGCTTTAAAAACGAGCCAAGAAAATGACTGAAAAAAAAACAACAGCGGATACCGATATTCCCAATACGATACATGCGGCACCAATACGCACAATACCGATACGCGCGATATCAATACGCCCGATACCACATACAGCCTTTCCCAAGGGACTATGGAGGGCCATACCATCATCAAAACCATATATATTGGACCTTTGAACTATGTTAAACAAAATTGCTATCTCAAAATTTTTATAGGACTAGTTGGGAGGAGGGGGTCTGTAGGGAGGGTGGAGGTTATTTGCCCTCCAATCTTTTAGGTCACTTAAAAAGGGCACTTACAAATTTAATTCTCTTTCGAATGACCTATTACACACCCCTCTATGATGCTCTGGCCACCCCCTAGCCCTTCTAGAAAAAAAAAGAAAAAAGGGAGACAGATCAGTGTTACCCATGCAAAAAAGTCATTTTCCTTGATGTTCAAGGCGGGGGACAGTCATTATCCTACAAAAGGTTTTGGACCATGCTGATTCCAATGATGCACTTTTTATTTCTATTTGACGCCATTTTCAAGGGGTTTCAGGCTCTTTTTCGAAATCACCATAAATT
The DNA here is from genome assembly GCA_029168905.1 of Artemia sp. Kazakhstan ARC1039. Lineage (NCBI taxonomy): Eukaryota > Metazoa > Arthropoda > Branchiopoda > Anostraca > Artemiidae > Artemia > Artemia sp. Kazakhstan ARC1039. The sequence continues at coordinate 40,280 of JAQQPU010006685.1, forward strand.
TCTTTTCGAAATAAACTTATACTTCTAAAATTAACCGAAACAATAGTTACCATTCCTGATTCAGTGTCAGATGGCAATTTTTTTTTCAACAGACAGTTTTTTTGGAAACATGTTTTTCAACTTTTGATTACTATGGGCTTTGGTTCGCTCTTTACTAGGTTGCAGCTGCCGCTGCAACCATGATTGTTTCATGTACTGTTTTGTCAGAACTCTTAGTTGTTTTTTTGTTTTGTTTTTTTAAATTGAAGCATGACCATATGATTTATAAAAAAGAATTCTGTTTTGTTGTGTTTAGATAAAATAAAGCATTCTAACGTCACGAAAAAATCAAACTGATTTGTTTCTTGACTAGTTGTTCTATTGAGTTTCCCTAGTTTTCATTTACGTTCAGTAGTTCTGTAGTTTAGAAGCGAATTAGCTAAGAAGAACGTTGAACTTTGTCTTGTTACGAATGGATACAGCCGAAATTTTCTTCCAGAATTCATTATCTTCGTTAATTTTATCTTGGCCCAGTTTTATTAACTGGACTGTATCATATCAATTAAGTAGACGAAGAAAAATTATTTTTGTCCCATTTTGGGGTTTGGCAAATCAATTCACAACCACTGACTTTTTCAAAACATTTTGAAAAACATGTTTTGCCTATTGCTGATGCCCAACGGCCCAATAAGTTGCAAGGCAATTTGCCACGAAACATACTTGGGCTCACTTCTGGCACCACGGATCAATACGGGCTATTTTTTTTTTTTTTTTTTTTTTTGGAATATATTCGATTTTCCAAAAAGAGGAGAATTTAACCTTTCCAGAAATTCACGTGTCTGAAATTGATATAATTAATTTTTTAAAACACTTTCTTTGCCTTTATATGCTGATCAAGAGGGGCCCTCATTGGTCCTCTCTAAATCCCCTTTAAGTTTAAGGCAACTAGGAAGTTTTTTGCGACGTTTTTTTTTTGCTTTCCGCAACGATTTGGTCAAATCAGGATGAATTGCAGGCTTTTAAATAAATAAGGTCTTTTAAAGTCCTAAAAATAAGGTCTTGGTAAGGTTTTCAAATGAATAAAACTATGACTATGCATCATGAAAAACTTCATGATAGTAGTATGCTTCGTCTGGATTTGCTCGAGTATATAGCAATTTCCATGTTATTTGCTCGGGTATAATTTCAACGTTATTTGCCGAGACGTATACACCTTTTCAAAGAGAGTGAGTATTTGACATTTTTGCAAAAAGGGATTCGCAAATTGGACATTATGAACGATATTAAGTAATGTTTTGAATAATAGGAGTGTGAATGATTCTAATTAGTGATTGG
>JAQQPU010006686.1:27416-41587 GCA_029168905.1 Artemia sp. Kazakhstan ARC1039
AAACATAGTACCTTTTGGTTAGTTCAAGATCCCCCTCAACATGCCCTGTAAGTTTCAATTGAATACCCTTAGACATTCCTAAAATATTGATGCCTAAAATATTGCCCTTTTGACAACTTGCAAGCACATAGAGTGTTCAGATTTGGTTCAACTCCCCCTCGACATTCCTTGAAATTTTCACCTTAATATCCTTAGCCCTAGCAACAGTAGTAGTAGCAGTAGTATTAGCAGGAATAGTAGTATTAGTAGCAGTAGTAGGAATAGTAGTAACACTAGTAATAACGGTTTGCACTTATTGCCTTTTGGTCAGTTGACCATCCCCTTATATGCTTAGCCTTTAGATAACCAGGATCAAACATCCCCCGCCTTCGTTCCTAATAAAACCCTTCTATGTAAACAACGAGTGAATTGCGTAAAATACAGCACTTTCCCTAAGGGCTGTGAGGGTTCAAGACATCCAAAAAGCCATAACTGCTGGACCTTTAAACTATGGTGAACAAAATGACTTCTCAAAAATTTTGATTTGATGTCTTTTGGGGGAGGGCAAAAAAGAGGCGTGGGAGGGGGGGGGGGAAAATTACCTTTTTGTCACTTTAGACTCTTAGAAAGGACGCTAGAACTTTCAATTTCCAATCGAATAACCCTTCCAAAGTTTCTACGACCATTCCCATAAGAAGTGACTTGTTAAAAAAGAAAATAAATAAACAGAAAAATATTATGGTGAGCCCACTTTGCTCTTTACTTATGTAGCGCTCTTGCGCTGCCTATGATACTAGATCGGCATAAATTAAAGCAAGTATACCTAAATGATACACTGTTTCTGGAAACATGTTAAAACAGAAGAAACTTAACGTAAGCAACGGTAGGGGGGAGGAAAGTTAGCCCCCCCCCCAATATTAGATTAACTTATGTCCATTTTAAGCTTTACCCTCACACTGTATTTTTATGTGAAACACTTAAATTTTCATATATTATACCCGGCTCGACACTACAAAAGCTAAGCTGGCAATAACTTTTTTTTTGTTTTTACCGTAGTTAGTAGGTACAAAATCAAACCAAAAAGTGAAGCTTATGTAGAGTGAAAAACTATAGTATTAGTAGTGATGTCAATTAAGGGGTGGGGCCAACTCCCCCATGGATTTTGAACAGCGCTTTTTTGGTATTTTTGTTACAAAAATTGAAAAAAGACAGACGGAATCCCTAGATTTTGAAATATATTTTGCCCCCGTCTCTACATTCTCATGGATTGACGCCCATGAGTACCACATGTAGAAGAAAAGAACCAAAGTGAAATTAGATCTAACACGGACAAAGACATGGATTAAGACACGAACAAAGAAAGAAAAGTGAATTTTAGATAGAAGTCATAACAAAAAGTCTGAGAAAAATGCATAAGACTCATGGCTGTCACTTGTCATGGGTTTTTGCTCATCAAAACTAATTTGGACGATTGTCTTCAAATAAAAGTTGTTTTCAAAACTATCATCAAATAATAATTATTACTACTAATAAAAAAAAAATATTCATATCCGAAAAAATAACGACTTTGTCTAGTAAATATCTATCTCCCTTACACTCCGAGGCTCAGGAATTGACAATTAATATTAACAAGATATTCGTAACTTCTTCACTTTCCTTCTAGACAACTTTTCATATTATTTATGTATTCAAAAAAGAAAATATCATACCTTTTTCATGAGAATGTCAGTTAAGTATCCTGCCAGGATTCCTCCAAAGAATCCTCCTGTCTCTAGAGAGCTGACAAAGCCACTTGCTAGAAAGAAATAATTTTTTTGTCTCTTACAAAATTTAAACCTAAATGAAATAACACTAGTCCTTCACCTGTTTTAAAGACCTACTGAACATTCATTTGATAGGGTCAGAAGATGACTTTGATGGGACACAATTCTCAGGAGTCGGTACCTAACTACGCAGTAAAAATTGCACTATTTGTGGTATCTGTTTTACCCATAAATGACTAGTTCCTCAATAATGTGAAACAGGACGTTTTCGCATGTTTCTTCCATCATTATTAGTTATTCAGTCAACATTTTCTCTCTCCTTTTTTCTAGCGTTTCTTTTCCTCTAAAACTGAACTAGTCAACCATGACATGACAAAAAAAAGCTTGGGAAGTAAAGTCGACAGAAAAATTTATATGACGGGTTCCTTCGCCGGGGTTATGACCTTTGTGTTCTCAGAGCAATAAAAAAAATCAGCACAAATGAAAAAAATTCAAAAATAAGTGAAGAACTTAAAGTGGTTTTAAAATAAAAGTAGATACAAAGTAAAGAAAAATAATTAAAATGTACAATTAAGATCCTCCCGTCACATAAAGGAATGTACCTAAAAGCGAAGATGGTTTTCAATGAAGAAATAAATAATATATTAGTTCTGTTTGAAAATAGCCTCTCTGAATAGTATTTATAGAAGCTTTACATTTACTTTAAATAGTTAATCGATTCATTTCGGATTTTACTATGGCCAAGACAACTGCCTTGATAATAGATTCCTATTTCGAAATGTTATTATAAATTTAATAAATAGGAAATGTCTACTAAACTCAACTTATTGCCAAATCTAAAAAAAACTGGATTCCCATAAGATTGCAATTTATCTGAAATTGTGCTTGGAGCAATTTCATAAAGATGTATATCCTGTGTGAGTAGTGTACTACACAATACTTTTGTTAAAACATCATTAGAATAACCGGTTACTATCTCTGTAAGAGGGCCGACGACTACACAATTTGGGTCATTGAACTACTTACATGGCTATGCAACAAGAGATAATTCATTAACATAATCCAGCCGGCATCTCATTTTATATATTCGTCTGGGAATGATCAACAAGATAAAGTAAACCGTTTCATTTGATTTCAAATTGGACTAATAGAATTTATTATATAGTATTGAACTTTAATTGATAGCATCTATAACATAGGCATAGTGTAACCGCTTGTATCATCGTATTCATGGGAATGCGAGTGCTTATATAAACACTTGTTTTAGAGAGAACTTATGGTCATCTATGTCCGACCTCCAAGGGGGCCCAATGCCCCTCCTCGCAACTTTTTGACCCACTTTTTTGGACCTAGAATTTTTTGGAGTTAGAATTTGCTGGACTCAGAAATTTTGGGCTGGTGAAGATGGTTTTTGGGATTTTTTTTATGCAGCTGCCCCGTGGTACTCTATGGCGGTTCATCGACACTACCTAGTTTATTCTCTTTTTCAATCAGCATTTTATGTACACCGGAGTGACAAACACTTGCATTATATTAAAAAAAAATGAAGATGAAATCTTCCAAGAAAGTATGTGCACATGATAAAGCTATCGTTGCGTTGAATACTGACAATGGCAAATACTTGAACTATGAGACAAGCAATAATGAAGATCTTATTGGAAATGTATGCGTGCGTTCTCATGATAGTGAGAGATTAAATTCCTTTGGAGCATCAAAAACACCCAACTCTTATGATGGTGGATATGCAAGAGTAGCATTTCCAGAGAAAAAAGTACTCGAAGATAATGCAAGCCTGAAAATAACAGTTGACACTGAGGGTCAACTTCTCGCTAATGGTTCTGGTAACACGTTACCCGGTGTCAAACCCTATCGCAATCTTTCTGGTGTTAGCATTCAAATGAAATCAAAGAGAAAAAGAAATGCCTACTGCTACTCTAATGTTATAATGCATATCTTGTCTATTTGCCAAATATGCAAACTATGTAAAAATAATGTGGTAATAGACAGTAAAATCGAAATAAAAGTGGCATTGGTAGACAATATAACAACGGGGCGTAAAGATGAATTGATGAAAAACAAAGCGCACGTGAACATCATTACTACCATTAATTGTATACCAACAGATATAGTTAATGAGCCCAATAATACCAATGATGAAATGTGTGATGCGATTGTAGCTGAAACTATGTTAGAACTCGTGTATGACGCCAAAATGGAATAACTGTTATGTAAAGAGAAAACAGAATGAAGTATTTTATGGAATAGATTCAAAGTGTTCATTTTTATTTTTATCATAATATTCTACGTGTCGATATTTCAATAAAAAGATTTTATGCATTACTTTGTTATGTTTCCATTATTTTTCAGGGCTTACACTAACAACTCGAATGTTTAGAATGTTTATTAAAAGTTGGAGATGTAAAAGAGGAAGTTTCATAGACATAGATACTACTACTGGGCTCAAAGGGAGTATATTAGAATCTGAGACAGGTTAACACGGCTTTTGCCAAATCCTGAGAGAGATGAGCTGGATTTTTTTTCCAAAATCCACACACACAAGCAAACCCCCGTTCAGAAACACAGGCACAGAGAAAGAAAGAGACAAAAACACATACAAATGCGGAGAGTCAGACATATAAACACACAAAGACAAGCAAACACCCGATCAGACACACACAGGCAGAGAAAGAGATTTTTTTCCCAAAATCCACACAGACACGCAAAAACCTACTCAGACACACAGGCACAGAGAGAGAGAGAGAGAGAGGGAAAAAATATGGAAACAAACAGAGTCAGACACACAAAGACACACACATAGACAAGCACACACCCGCTCAGACACACACAGGCACAGGGAGAGAGAGAAAGAGAGAGAGAGAGAGAGAGAGAGATAAGCAAACAGCCACTCAGACACACAGGCACAGAGAATGAGAGAGCCAAAAACAGATACAAACTAACAGATTCAGACATAAAAACAGACAAAGAAGGAGACTAGCAAACACCTGCTCGGACACATAGAGAGAGAGAGAGAGAGAGAGAGAGAGAGAGAGAGAGAGAGAGAGAGAGAGTGTGAGAGAGAGAGAGAGAGAGAATTCAAGGTCTAAAAAATTCTAAGTCCAAAAAACTCTAAGTACAGAAAGTAAAAAACAGGGGGGGGGGGTCAAAAAGTTGAGAAAACCACATCAGGGATGGCCCGAGGGTGCCCATATTGAATAGAAAAAGGTTTATCATCTCTATTTCGAGTAAAAGTTATGTATGTAGACTCCATCAGGTGCCATTCCTTAAAACGCGGAAAATCAAAGTCCATTATAATTTCAAAATAAACATACAAAAAAAAGACACAAATGAAAGTATGGAGCAACACAGTGCGACAGGGACTACCTCTATCATTGCGGTTCATTTTAAGTTTTAGTGTTGTTTTTAATTTTGTTTGAAAAACTTTTCTTTATTTCGTTTTAATAGCACACACATAGTCACTCTAAATGCGAGGAAGGCAATTGCCTCCTCAAACTCGACTCTTTAAATCAACCTGTATTTTTTTGTATAGTAATACTTTTAGAAAAAACTTCATTTAATGTATTTGCTTTTCGAAATAAATAGTAATTATCTTAAATAAACTATCATCTCTAGAATAGGAAAGGGGCTTACAACTTTTAACCCCTCATGCCGCACGCTTCATCCAATATTCTTATAAACATAATATTTATATATACACATTTTTAAAGCACCGAGAGCAGAGGATTTGCTGGGGCCTCGGCAGGCTTAAATATATGTGATTCACTGATTAAGCAAAAGCATAATCATCGCGTTATTTTTTAGTTTTAAGTTATGAGGTGTAAAATCAGCGATTTCAATTGAATTAAGAAATTCTGGCGTTAATTTAATTCCTCCTTCCATTTATGCAGGGGCGTAATTTTATATGGGGCAGGGAGGGCAACTGCACCTCCTAGACGTCAATTTTCCCCCACCCTCCTCACCCGTCCTGATTTTGCCCCCCAGCTGAAATTGAATTTCTTCAAAATCTTGTCAAAACCAACATAAGCCCGCATAATTCAAGCATCAACAGAAACGGATCAGTTTTCTTTAGTATATATTTACTTTTATAATTCTATAAAGTATCTTTGTAGTGCTTTTATAGCACCCTGTAGTACTTGCATGGTAACAAATGGCTCAAGTTTAAGCTTTTGCCGTCATTTTCACTCGATTTGGGAAAATTGGCTCCAACTTTGCCACCCAAGGATTTTGACGAAATTAAGCCACTGCAGTTCTGGCATCAAATAATCATCCATTTTATAGGATTTATATTCTCTAGTGATTCCTTGTGATTCTCACAGCTGATTCTCTTCTAGCCGCAGATTTCGTTTACGATTCAATCTGATCATCCCTGTCGATTTTCTTCTAAACACAGATTTCTTTGTCCATTATTTTCACCTCGGATTCGTTACGATACTTTTTGTCATATTTTTTCTAGCCGTAGATCTTGTTGCGCTTCATTTTCGTACATCATTACCTTAGACATTGTCCATGGCTTTTGCTTTGGCTGTTCGAATTCATCTAAAGTCATGTCTAGTTTCGAATGACGTGATAGATGTCAAAACATTTATTTCCCAGCCTTTCCCCGGTTGTTATATTTTTTCTTCAATTACGTTGTTCTGTAATTCAGTGACAACCAGGAATGTCCCAATAACTGTGCCTTCTGAAATAGTTAAGTTACGCATTGGAAATTCTGATATGACTTCAATTCCTCCTTCTTTTTTATCCTTTGCAGACGCTAAAACAACACGCTCCTTATTCCATTGTAATTTATGAAATATTTAAATTATGAATTAGCATAACTTTCGTGCTATTCTTCAGTTTTACGTTAAATTACTGTTTGCAATTCAATTTGATTTTAGTTGTTTCTTGTGCCCTACCTTTTTCTTTAGCTTTACAGTGTCATTTGTTATCTTGTGTAATTTTACACGTGTAATAGAAACTAAAAATTGATTCCACGTTCCTGTTTAAACTTCACAGACTCGCACACGCTAAAATAACACGTTCCTTAATTCCATGTAATTTTACTTTGTCTTCTAACCGCAGGTTTTGCGGTACAACATTTCCTTTTAAATTCAAAGCAATTTTTATCGTGTCTTATCCAAGGCCTTTTTTCTTTAGCTGTTCGGAGTCACTTGTCACTTTTTGTAATTTTGCATGCGTCATAGACACAGAAAGGACTCGACGACCCCTGTGGGAAAAAAGGATATAATTTTTGCTCTTTGAATGTAGGTCCTATACGAATATGACGTCACTCACATCAATTTTTTTCTGGCATGAATTGAATTCCTTTTTCCTGTTTACCCTTCACTGGCACCAAATTAACTTCATTTCGTTCCAGGGTGGTTAAGAAATTCAGGCATGAATTCATTTTCTCCTTCCCGTGTATCTTTGCAGACGCAAAAATAACACTTCTTCATTTTAGGGTGAAAAATCTTTCTAAGACTCACTCATACACGCTAAACAAACACATTACTTGATTCCATTGTAATTTTACTTTTGTCTTCTAAAAGCAGATTTCGTTGTGCAACGTTTTCCTTTGCAATCCAGTGTTTTTTTTTTTGTTTTTCTTATTCCATGCCTTTTTCTTTATCTGTTCAGAGTCGTTTGTCATCCCTTGTAATTTTGCATGTATCATAGATAATACATACGATACAATCACTCTTGGGGATAATTCCCTCCAAAAGAATTTCCTCGGTATTTTCCGGAAACTTTCGACTTTCGGTCACTTTCTACTTAGCAAAAAAGACTAGAACTCTGAACTTCCGATCGAACGGAAATCTTCTAAACTTTCTACGACCACGAGGAGAGGCTGTGGATGAGGAAGGGGAAGTCCCTATTCTATACGGAATAGATTCTGCTCATATTGGGACAAATGTTACTCTTCGGGGGTCAATGCTACTCTTTAATTCTATAATTATTCATTCAGCTCTCAAGCAGTGAGCATTGATAGAGAATTACATGTTGGATTACTTCAAGACTGCATTGTGTGGACTTGGCATGAAATTATGACTTCCGATCAATTTCTGTACAGTCCTATAATGAACTTTATTAGCCTATGCATGCTGGCGTAAAAACTGATAAATTTGTCAAGAGTAGTGTGGAGTTTCTTCCTAAAGAAACGATTTTTGAGGGGAAAAAGATATGATATGAAGTAAGTGGCTGTAATGATAGATATGTAAAGTACTTTAATGATGAATATAACATCTTGGATAATATTGGCAAAATATTTCATAAATACTCAAAAGAGAAAAAGACACTTCCCAAATTTATGATTTGGGATTCTTCAGAAGTCCCAGCAGGTACTGAACTAGTTTCGGCGTGCATCACCTCTACGGTGAATCAAATGTGTAGAAAGATGGAAGAAACTCTAACCGAATTCTGGCAATGGTCATTGTGTAAGGCTATCCCTGATTTGGATAGAGATACTGATGTAACCACTCTGCTATATTCTGTAGTGATGAAAAATCTCCCAAAACCCTTGTTGACACCTGAAGCTCGTAAATTAGCTATCGATTCAGTATGTAAAACAGATCCTTCAAGAAATAAGATTGAAGTTCGTCGTCGCAAATCAGAGTTTAAAGTTATTGTAGACAATGCTAGAATGGCTGAAAGAATGGCAGATTCGTTTAAAGCTTCGGACGATAGCGTAGCTGTAAAAGTCAAAGCTAAACAGTTTATGGGCATCTTAAAGCAGGTACCATTCGAGTTTCATGATGGATTACAAGCCTTGATTCCTAACTGCATCAAGGCCGAACGTTGCGGGCTTTCATTAACTTTTAAATTATCGTTTGCTTCTCAGAATGATCTGAAGAATTTTTTGAAAAATCCGCCTAAACTAGGATACGAGATCCTCCACGTCGAAAAATACCGGTATCTACCCCACAGATGCTATAATTGCCACAAAGACGATGGTCACGTGGCAAAGTGTGCAAACTGGACACGAACATACCGAAGAATCCCCTTGCACTAATAGTCTATATTGTGTACCATGCCAATCTAGAAAACACAACTGTTACTCTTTCAGCTGTCCCAAAAACTGAAAGCAAAAAGAATCCCAGCAAATTCATAGAAATGGCAACTAACCACAGTTCTCTATCGGCGTTATCTTGGAACATAAATGGTGGCGTCCTGAATAAACTTCCCTTGCTTGAAAATATGGTTGAAAAATATGACATAGTGTGCACACAAGAACACTTTTTACTACCGGATCGCAAAAACATACTACAATTATCTTATGCTAAATCTAATTTGATATACCCTGCTTCTCTTCAAACACGAAAGGACCGACCAAGTGGAGGGCTGTCTCTCTTGAGCAAGTATAAATTTGAATGTTTACGTTCAGAAGATCGCTTTCTTGCCGTTAGTAGCAATGGTTTCGCTATTGTGAATGTTTATTTACCCACTAATTATAGCGATCAGGCCTCAGAAATGAGGTTTAATAACGCATGTTGCAAGTTAGGTAAATATGTAAAACAGCTGCTCCATTCATTCCCAAGTTGTCTCATTATTGGCGATTTCAACTGTGATTTATCAAATGATCGTTGCCCCCGAGCTCAAATTTTAAAGAAGATGTTGCCTCATGTGTTCCATATGCTCCTGAAAAATCAACAGTTTACCTTCATAGCCGTAGATAGCACTAGTAGTGACAGGGTTCCAGTTTCTACGACAAACATACGGAAATTAACACAGGGAAATTAGCATAGGGAAATTAGCATTGAATTTCTAGCGGAGCCCTCTGACGTCATGTGACACACCCCCGTGTATTCCTGTGCCACACCCTTTTGAATTTCTGTGACAACCCTCTGACGTCACGGAAGTGAAAGGAAAGATAGTATTGGATTTCAAGCGCACAGGTAGGGGAATTAAAACAGGGAAATTAACATAGGGAATTAGCATTGGATTTCTGTGACAGCCCTCTGAGGTCACGGGAGCCATAGGAAAAATAGTATTAGATTTCAAGCGCACAGGTAGGGGAATTAACACAGGAAAATTAAGATAGGGAAATAGCATTGGATTTCAAACGCACAGGCAGGTAACTTAGCATAGGGAAAATAGTATTGGATTTCAAGCACCTGTTTCGTCACGTGACGCACCCCTTTGAATTTCTGTCACAAACCCTCTGACGTCACGGTAGCCAGAGGAAAAATAGCATTCGATTTTAAACGGAGCCCTCTGACATCACGGAAGTCATAGGAAAAATAGTAATGGATTTCAAGCGAACAGGTAGGGGAATTAACACAGGAAAATTAACATAGGGAATTAAGATTGAGTTTCTGCAACAGCTCTCTGACGTCACGGAATCTATAGGAAAAATAGTATTGGATTTCAAGCGCACAGGTAGGGGAATTAACACAGGGAAATTAATATAGAGAAATTAATAGGGAATTTCTGGGAGTAATAGGGAAGTCAGATAAGTAGAGCCACCAACCCCTTAATCCCTCGCACCTATGCAATGCGGTTACCAGTTTTATTAAAGTAGACACAGTTGCCAAGACTCCAATGACGTCATGACACATCCCTTCTCAAACAGAGAGGACTAATATGCTTGACACAATTTTATGCAACCATGCATCAGGAACCCATGGGGGATCCCCGCTTGTAACGTAACGACAGCAAACACCTTACGTAATTATTATGCAAAACCGTCACGTAATACTTTTTTTCACCCGAAACCCCCAAAGCGTTTTTCTTCTTTATTAACTTAATGATGGTATACACTTTATGTAAGGTCAGCGCATCTTACGCATGGACGGCGTATCCATCACTGCATGATAATACCATTTTGACATTTTTCGCCCAAAAGTATCAAGACATTTTCTTTTTTCGACGTTTCATTTTTCGCTCGAAAGACCTTTCATATGTTTTCTCTTTATTTTCTTTTTCTATAGTTCTTTTAGTTTAGATTTTCAGTTTAGTTTTAGTTTTAGTTTAGAGATTTAGTTTAGTTTTAGTTTAGAGTTTTAGTTTAGAGTCTTAGGTTAGAGTTTTATTTAGACTTATAGTTTAGTTTAGTTTTAGTTAAGAATTTTAGTTTAGTTTAGTTTCAGTTATGTGTTTTAGTTTAGAGTTTAGAGTTTTAGTTTAGAGTCTTAGTTAAGAGTTTTAATTTACAGTCGTAGTTTAGTTTTAGCTAAGAGTTTTAGTTTAGAGTAGTTTTAGTTTAGAGTCTTAGCATAGAGTCTTAGAGTTATAGTTTAGTTTAGTTTTAGTTAAAAGTTTTAGTTTAGAGTTGCAGTTTAGTTTTAGTTAAGAGTTTTAGTTTAGAGTCTAGAGTTTTAGTTTAGAGTTTATAGTTTTAGTTTAGAGTCTTAGCTTAGAGTCTTAGCTTAGAGTTTTAGTTAGAGTTATAGTTTAGTTTAGTTTTAGTTAAGAGTTTAGAGTTTTAGTTTAGAGTCTTAGCTTAGAGTTAGAATTTTAGTTTAGTTTAGTTATAGTTTAGAGTTGTAGTTTAGTTTTAGTTAAGAGTTTTAGTTTAGAGTTTTAGTTTTGAGTCTTAGCTAAGAGTTTTAGTTAGAGTTATAGTTTAATTTTAGTTAAGAGTTTTAGTTTAAAGTTTAGAGTTTCAGTTTAGACTGTTAGCATAGAGTTTTAGTTACAGTTATAGTTTAGTTTACTGTTAGTTAAGAGTTTTAGTTTAGACTTTCAATTTAGTTTTAGTTAAGAGTTTTAGTTTAGAGTTGTAGTTTAGTTTTAGTTTAGAGTTTAGAGTTGTAGTTTAGAGTCTTAGCTTAATGTTTTGTTTAGAGTTATAGTTTAGTTCAGTTTTAGTTAAGAGTTATATTTTAGAGGTGTAGTTTAGTTTTAGTTAAGAGTTTTAGTTTAGAACCTTAGCTTAGAGTTTTAGTTAGAGTTATAGTTTAGTTTAGTTTTATTTAAGAGTTTTAGTTTAGAGTTGTAGTGTAGTTTTAGTTAAGAATTTTTGTTTAGAGTTTAGAGTTTTAGTTTAGAGTCCTTGCTTAGAGTTTCTAGTTAGAGTTATAGTTTAGTTTAGTTTCAGTTAAGAGTTTTAGTTAAGAGTTTAGAGTTTTAGTTTAGTTCTAGTTAAGAGTTTTAGTTTAGAGTTTTAGTTTAAAGTTTATAGTTTTAGTTTAGAGTCTAAGCTTAGATTTTTAGTTAGAGTTATAGTTTAGTTTAGTTTTATTTAAGAGTTTAGAGTTTTAGTTTAGAGTCTTAGCTTAGAGTTAGAGTTTTAGTTTAGTTTTAGTTTAGCGTTGTAGTTTTAGTTTAGAGTCTTAGCTTAGAATTTTAGTTAGAGTTATAGTTTAGTTTAGTTTTAGTTAAGAGTTTTAGTTTAGAGTCTTAGCTTAGAGTTAGAGTTTTAGTTTAGTTTTAGTTTAGATTTGTAGTTTAGTTTTAGTTAAGAGTTTTAGTTTAGAGTCTTAGCTAAGAGCTTTAGTTAGAGTTATAGTTTAGTTTGGTTTTAGTTAAGAGTTTTAGTTTAGAGTTGTAGTTTAGTTTTAGTTAAGAGTTTTAGTTAAAAGTTTAGAGTTTCATCACTCTTAGCATAGAGTTTTAGTTAGAGTTATAGTTTAGTTTACTGTTAGTTAAGAGTTTTAGAGTCTAAGCTTAGATTTTTAGTTAGAGTTATCTTTTAGTTTAGTTTTAGTTAGAATTTTAGTTAGAGTTATAGTTTATTTAGTTTAAGTTAAGAGTTTTAGTTTAGAGTTTAGAGTTTCAGTTTAGTCTTAGCTTAGAGTTTTAGTTAGTCATGGTTTAGCTTAGTGTCAGTTAAGAGTTTTAGTTTAGACTTTTAATTTTGTTTTAGTTAGGAGTTTTAGTTTAGATTTTTAATTTAGAGTCTTAGCTTAGAGTTTTTAGTTAGAGTTATAGTTTAGTTTTAGTTAAGAGGTTTATTTAGAGTTGTAGTTTAGTTTCAGCTAAGAGCTTTAGTTTAGAATTTAGAGTTTTGGTTCAGTTTTAGATAAGAGTTTTAGTTAAGAGTTAAGAGGTTTACTTTAGATCTTAGCTTAGAGTCTTAGCTTAGAGCTTTAGTTAGAGTTATAGTTTAGTTTAGTTTTAGTTAAGAGTTTTAGTTTAGAGTTGAAGTTTAGTTTTAGTTTAGAGTTTTAGTTTAGAGTCTTAGCTTAGAGTTTTATTTAGAGTTATAGTTTAGTTTAGTTTTAGTTAAGAGTTTTAGTTTAGAGTTGTAGTATAGTTTTAGTTAAGAGTTTTAGTTTAGAGCCTAAGCTTAGAGTTTTAGTTAGAGTTATAGTTTAGTTTTGGTTAAGAGTCTTGGTTTAGAGTTGTAGTTTAGTCTTAGTTAAGAGTTTTAGTTTAGAGTTTTAATTTAGAGTCCTAGCTTAGAGTTTTTAGTTAGAGTTATAGTTTAGTTTAGTTTTAGTTGAGAGTTTTAGCTTAGAGTTGTAGTTTAGTGTTAGTTAAGAGTTTTAGTTGAGAGTTTAGAGTTTTAGTTTAGACTTAGTTAAGAGCTTTAGTTTAGAGTTTAGAGTTTTAGTTTAGTTTAGTTTTAGTTTAGTTTTAGTTAAGAGTTTTACTTTAGAGTCTTAGCTTAGAGTTTTAGTTTAGTTTAGTTTTAGTTAAGACTTTTAGTTTAGAATTAGTTTTAGTAGTTTAGTTTTAGTTTATAGTTTTAGTTTAGAGTTAGCTTAGAGGTTTAGTTAAGAGTTTTAGTCTAGAGTCTTAGCTTAGAATTTTAGATAGAGTTATAGTTTAGTTTGGTTTTAGTTAAGAGTTTTAGTTTAGAGTTGTAGTTTAGTTTTAGTTAAGAGTTTTAGTTTAGAGTTTAGAGCATTAGTTTAGAGTCTTAGCTTAGAGTATTTAGTTAGAGTTATAGTTTAGTTTAGTTAAAAGTTTTAGTTTAAAGTTGCAGTTTAGTTTTAGTTTAAGAGTTTTAGTTTAGAGTTTAGAGTTTTATTTTTAGAGTCTTAGCTTAGAGTTTTAGTTAGAGTTATAGTTTAGTTTAGTTTTAGTTAAGAGTTTTGGTTTAGAGTTGTAGTTTAGTTTTATTCAAGAGCTTTAGTTTAGAGTTTTAGTTTAGAGTCTTAGCTTAGAGTTTTAGTTTTAGTTATAGTTTAGTTTAGTTTTAGTTAAGAGTTCTAGTTTAGAGTTGTAGTTTAGTTTTAGTTATAAGTTTTAGTTATGAGTTTTAGTTTAGAGTTTAGAGCCAAGAGTACTGTCATCAGCAAAAGCAATAAGTGCATCCGGTAAGGACGAACTCCTGTCACAACTAGTGACGGATGTTTGTTGACAAAGACGACAGCAAATATGGTAGGTTTTATATTTTGAACCGCACTAATAAGGTCATTGACGTAGATTAAAAAGAGTATCGGCCCAATAACAGATCCTTGTGGAACGCCAAACTCTATTCCTGAAGAGTTAAAAAATTGCGGATCAACCGAGATGAGTCAACCAGATAAATATTATAGAAACCAG
>JAQQPU010006687.1:0-32182 GCA_029168905.1 Artemia sp. Kazakhstan ARC1039
GGCCTTTGTTGTACCGAGATAATTTGATCTACAATTATAATTTGAGAAATTCAAAAGGGAAAAACGAGGCAAATCTTGTTGTAACATCATCTGCTGAACTGCTGCTTGTTTCAATATTTGATGCATTCCAGCAACTGTTTGACTTGCATTTTTGACCAACTGATAATTTTTTTCTTTTGGTAATTTGCGTAATTTTGCAATTTAAGTAATTTAAGTAATTTGCGTAAATTGGGGTCGTTTGCATGAAATACCTTTTGAATATCCGAAATTCTTTTCATTGAAATAACCGTAGAATCCTCAGTTCAGAAATGTATGGCAAGCCTTCTTTACATTAATTGAAAAAACTTTCCACAAAACAAGTTTTTAATGAAAAGTAAAGAGCTCTATTAAACCAAAAAAATGAGTTGCAATAACGTCAAATAACCCCCCAGGCATAAAACTACAACATATCACCATCAATGAATGAATGAAACCCAAAACGAAAAGAAAAAAAAATGATTCCAATTTGAAGCTAGCAGAAATTAATATTTTTAAACCAGATTAAAATCAGAACATAATTTACACTTTACTGAAAGCAAAATATACTTATTTGTTTTCAATTTTTTAATTTCAATAAATCACATAATATTAAGTTTTAAGTAAAGCTGTTTTTTTTAAGTAAAGTGTAAATTATATTCTAATCTTGAGAAGGCATGGGGGTTGTTAGCCCGAGTCATGTTAAGTTTCTGCTTGTTTTGAGTTTGCTCGGCTATTTATTGTAATTTCTGTTCATTTTTGGTTTCATTTAATTATTGAAGTCGATTTGTGGCAGTTTTTTTCAGTTAAGTACAAATAATGTTTTGGTCTTGAGAAGACTTGGGGTTTAGTGTCCAATTCTAATTACTCTGTGAAGTAAAACTAATATTTTTTCTTTCTTTCTTGTTTGATTTTAAATTCAACTTGATGAAGTAAGTGATAAGCAACGTATATTCAAATTGTGGAATACTTTCCATGTGGAATACCCACCTTTTATTTATAACTATCAGAATGCCTCTTTATTTAATATTTTTTTATATTATTTACCTACAATAAATTTCTTCTCTTTACTATAGGGACAGTGCAATCAAGATTGTCCAATTCTGATGGCGTGACTCAACGAAAACTTTTAGGCCCCAAACTTATTCTTAGGATGAAAAAGCTGACTGAAAAGTCTATAGAAGAATTAAGAGCTGGCATCTGGCGTTGTAGCTCATGTGGAAAAACAGAAAAATCGTTTTTGATGCTAGATCTTCACATAGACACTGGCTGTGATGAGCTTTCCCCCATAGAGTGTGATGTTTGCCCTGCAGTTATTCGTGATTATAAAAAATTCGTGTGTCATTTCATGGAGCACCAAATGGGAGAGAAAAGAAGGTGTCCTATTTGTTTACGAGAAGGTATTGATGATATGACAAAACATTTGTTTCTACAAGGTCATTTTTCCCCAAACGAGTCTCAACTATACCTACAGGAGAATACATCACTAGTTATTTCTCAAAATCCTTCTAATAGTGATTGTTCCATTTCATTTGAGTCCACATCTCCAGCAGAAGGCTTGAACAATCGGAAAACTTATCCAACTAGTCGCTTGCTCAGTAAAAAACTCAGGAAAGTTGAAAGAAATAGGCATCAAAGGCTGCATGCAGGTATGAAACCACTCGAATGTGATCTGTGTAACAAATGCTTTTGGGTATCAAGTGATTTGGAGAGGCACCAAAGAGTCCATACAGGAGAGAAACTATTTAAATGTAATATATGTGAGAGGGCCTTTTCGCAATTCTGCAATTTGAACAGGCATCGAAGAGTCCATACAGGTGAAAAACCCTTTAATTGTGATGAGTGTAAGAAGAGCTTTTCGTTATTAAGTAGTTTGAATAAACATGTAAGAGTGCATACAGGTGAAAAACCTTTTAAGTGTGATGTATGCACGAAGAGCTTTTCTGATGTAAGCAATTTGAATAGACACCAAATACTGCATACAGGTCAGAAATCATTTAGTTGTGATGTATGTAACCAGAGCTTTTCCCAGAGTAGCTCTTTGAAAACCCATGAAATAGTGCATACAGGTGAAAAACCGTTTAAATGTACTGTATGCAAGAGAAGCTTTTCTAGATCAGGGGATTTGAAGAAGCACCAAACAGTGCACACAGGTCAGAAACTATTTAAATGTGATATATGTGACAATAGGTTTTCTCAGATTAGCTCCTTGACTAAGCATAAAAGATTGCATACAGGCGAGAAGCCATTTAAATGTAATATATGCTCGAAGACGTTTGCTCAATCTGGCTACTTGAATAACCATCAGAAAGTCCATTTATGCTTGAAACCATTCAAATGTGGTGCATGTGAAAAAGAATTTTCATTCAAAGCGAATCTAAATCGTCATCTCAAAACCCATTCTAGGAAAAAGCCTACTGCTTTGTAGAGCAATGAAAACTTCTGATAAAGTAGTGACTTTCATAGACGAACGAAGACTTGATAAAAGGTTAAAGCTGTTGTATGCAAGATAATTCTCAAACTTTCTGATTCATTTGTAAGTGAAGCGTATTTTTTTTTATCGAATAGTCCAAGCATTTGTAAAACTATACAAGCAGAAATATGCAAGTACTTATTTCTGAAAAAAAAAAATATTGAATTGACCATTTGAACAGATATAGATGAATATACAGTGTTCAAAACGCAAAAATTTCATTCATCATCCAATTTCCTCCAACTAACAACAGAGTCATCGAATCACCTACAACATAAACTACAAGTATATCATCATCCTCCAATTCCCCAACTACAAAAAATTGTAGCCCTTGATTGTACTTTTCAAAGGATATTTGGAATTTGTTTGTTTTTAATAGACATAGTCTTTCCCTTGGTTAGGAAAAATATAATTTAGCCTTTCAGTTTTGTCCATCAGAATCCAGGTTTTGGCTTAAATTTGTGTAGGCTACAGGGTGAAACTTTGCGACAGATTTTTATAATGGATGGATGGACACGGGGAATGTAGTATTCAAATAAACGGGATGGAAATCTTGATAACCTTTGAGGTTGTATATGGCCAATCAAACTTTAGCCCCAATCATATTACACCTTGAATATAGAGAAACATTGGTTGACCATCCCCCTCTGCACACCCTTAAAGTTTAAACTTAATTTCCTTAAGTTTTCACAAGATATCACAAATACACCCTTTTGACAACCTTGGATTCATATGTCTTTTGATATATGTCAACCTCCCACTTAGCATACCCTATGAGTTTTAACTTAATACCTTTTGTCGTTCCTGAGGTATCCAAGGTATCACTTTTTAACGAAATTGGGTACACATGGTTACTTTGCATTTAGTTCAAAATTCCGAACGACAAACACCTGAAATTTCAGTGTAATATCCTCAGTTTTCCCGAGATGTTGCACAGACACTTTTTGATAGTCTGGGTATAAGTAGTTTCTTTTGATTCATTTTTAAAGTTTCTACTTAAAACGCTATTCTATTTGTGAGATACTGGCTCTTTGCTATTTTTGCAACCTAGATGCACACAAAATCTTCTGATTAAATTTAAGAGTAGCAGTATTAAAAGCAATAGAGATATTAGTAGTGGTTGTAGCAGTAGCAGCTCATACAGTCGCAGTAGTAGCAGTAATAAGCAGTTGCAGTATATAGTTTCTTAGCTGGATATAGTAAAGGACCTCCCCAAGATGAGCTACTCAAATATGACATTATACATGTTTTATATTAGTTGTCGATTTTGTCTTTTATGAATTTGTCTCTTTCTTTCCGTCAATTCTTTTTTTTTTTCTATTTTTGCCAGTACTTATTTTTGAATCTTATGTGCTTAATCAATTATTAGTTTAATATGTGTAAGTTTGTTTCTTGATTTTCCTACTTTACAGGCCATAGAGCCTTTGAGGGATATCAGTTGATTTTTTTTTCTTTTTTTTTTAAATAAATTGTCTTGTTGTAACACTTTTTAATTTAATTTTACAGCCCCTCGGCACTCTGTGAAAGTTAGAACTTAGTTCTTTATTCTGTTCGTGAGATACGTTATCTATGGCATTTTAATTTTTATACACCGAAATTGTTTTGATTTAATTAAACTGAAGTAGAAGCAGTAAAAATGGCAGCAGCTCTGAGAATTTCGACTTAATACCGACAGTCGTTCCTTAGATATTGCTGATTGGCCTTTATAGTGCTTTTTGACTTACTTTTATGCTAACATAAATTCTTGCTAAAAAATTTTAACTCAATACCCTGTTCTGTTCCTGAGATATTCCATCTGAGCCATTTCGACAACGTAGATGTACATAAACTTTTTTTTATTTATATGTATATATTTATTTTATAACCGATCAAAAATACTCAGCAAATACGTGCAAATTGAAACTCAATAAACCAAACAATTCTGAAAGTGAAGCCGCTCCAAGGTTTGTAAACCTCTTTAAATGTATCATACAAATAAATAAAAAAAGGAAACTAGCATTAAAACAAAAAATACTTCCAAGGGTGGTTCGACGAATAGCCCGTAAACTTGGAAAAAAGCCTGTTTGCAACATCAAGGGGATCTGGAAAGCTGTAACTCTCCCGCAGTCCACCATTCCTAGTCCAAGGACGAACCTGGATAAGGAACTTTAAATATTTAAAATAGGCCCTCCTGATTTCTATTTTATCCGATTGGCTAAAAATGTCCCAGAAAGGAACCAGGTTTTAGTTAGTTAGCGGAAACAGCAGCAGTATTGGTAATAGTAGCCATGAATGCTCGTGAATTAATACATTCAACCGTCATGAGAAATTCCTGATCCGCCTTATCAAGAATAAGCATGGGCACTGTTCTGTTTTCTGAAGAAACAGAAAAAAATAAACAGGGCTTGAATGAAACAGAACAGAAACAGAAAAGGTCTACAAAAACCAGAAGACCTGTTTCAGTTTCTGTTCTGTTTTTTGGTAAAAAAAAAAAAAAAAAACAGGTGTTTTCGTTCAAAAAACAGCTGTTTTTCAAACACCTAAAGCTTAAAGAAGAAGAAAAAAATTGTAAATAATACGTTTTGGTTTATTATCAGTACTATTGCTGCATTTTCCGCCAAAAAGACGTTTTTCAATAAAGGGGCGAAAACTGTCTATCCCCACAACATCGCCATCCTTTTTTATGGTTATTTTCTTCCATTTTCCCGTTCGTGTTTTCCAAAAATACGCCTTTATGCTTATACAGAATCTCCTCGAATTTCCCAGAAATGCATACTGTTTATTTGAGACGTTTTGAAAATAAAATAATTTTCTTCGTCAAATTGCGCAGTCAGCTCAAAGTCATTAGTGTTTAAGAAGAGCCCATAGTTGCTTTGGCGGGGGACAGTCTCCCCCTCAAGCCCATGCTTTCCCCTTCCCCCATCCTGATGTTTGGAAGCCATCTGAAACAATATATGAAAAGAGAAAAATGCACGGGAAAATGACACTTCTTACCGCCAAATCAAAAAGTTTCCTCGCCTCACGGCATAAAACAACTTTTTAAGATTGATTATTTCCTAGACAATTTGTGTGAGAGACAAATCAAAAAGAAAATTCATGGTTTAGGGGTACTTTGCATGTTTTTACGGCACTTTGCACTAGAATATAATTTTCTAGGCCCTCCAACGAATTCAAGTAAATATGTAAAATAAAATTTCTCAAATTCTGAATTTCAAAGAAACTTAGACCATTTGCTATACAATACTTTCTTTAAGCATTCTCTTCTCTTAACTAGGTTTTCAAAGGGATGCAAATATAAGAACAATTGCACTTTTTAATAACATATTTCGAAAATTTCTTTCGCTTTGCGGCAGAAAATACTTTTTCCAACCCATACATTTGCTTTATTATAGAAAGTGTTACTACTTCAAACTTTTGTTTTAGGGTAGTGACAACCTCGACTATCAATGTTTGAGCAAGTGTAACGTGTCTTCGGATAGCCTGTGCTGCAAACTCGTTTTTTGACAAATTCCCCACTCTTCTTCTCCATTACTTTCACCGCCTTCTTCCTTAGACACTGCACCAGTTTATTCAGATTCTTCAGCAAACGTATCTTCATTTTCAAAGTTTTCAGAACAAGAAACAGAAAGACTGTTTGAATCATTTTTACCAGTTGGATCGACATCTTCGGCTTCATCAAAGGATTCCAAGCAATCTTCTTCAGGGATGTCATAGGCTAAGCTTCGAGTGGAGCAAAATCCAAGAACGCGTGCAAAAGATGAATGAAGACAATGTTAGATACAAGAAGTTCAGGAAAGAGCTCATATCCTACAGGCTTCGGTGATATTGTTCCCAGAATCAGTCACAACGCGGAACATCTTATTTGTCATTGGATCCAAGTTCCAACGCGGAAATTGGATTGCTGAAAGGATGTTAGTAGTTGTATGAGAATGCTTATGCCTCTTGAAATGTGAAAGAAAGTGGTGCAACCTCTGCTCTTTTTTCATCTTCATGTGGTAAAAGGCAGATCCTATAAAGCCAGATCCTTTTGCAGACCAGCAGTGAAAAGTCAAGCTAGTCTGAGTGGCAGATTTTAAAGTAGCCTTCTGAACTTCTTTTTTCTGGCAGCAAAACTTATTTTACGATGTACGGTTCCCCCAAATGGTGCTTTCAAGCCCCCTGTTTTTTTTTTTTTTTTTTTTTTTTTTTTTTTTTTTTTAATAATAAGGTGTTTCATATCTGGCTTATCAAACACAGAAAGTGGCAATTTGTCCTTAAACAGGGTTTTGCAGCAGAGCATCCGCAGACCAACTTGTTTTGATCGATTGGAAATAAAGAACCATCGTATCTCTGCTCTTCTTATTCCAGATGTCACTAATCCGCTGTCCTCTGTGTCACTTGCTTTACTATCTGGAGCTTTCTCAAGGGAAGCAGCCTGACTGGATATTTTTTTTAGTTGGTTTTGGTTTTTTATTTGCTGCACCAGTCGCATATACTTTATCTTTGTGCATATCAATTATGTGCTTCCTTTTAAGATAGTATATATATGTCATGGCAGAGACTCCCTTGGCCATTAGAGACGCTCTTCAGAAGTTGCACTTATACTTTTTTTGCTTCCTTTTCCGCAGGGTACCCAGAGATATGTCTTGGAACATCCAAGTCGTCATCAGAAAATGACATGATGCTTGTCTTAAAACACAGGTTGATTTTAGGATTTTTCACAAAATTAGAAGCACCTTCCAGTAGCCTACCATTTTTGAAATTGCACCTCCAGCCAAATATCTGACCTCTTTCACCTCAATGGCGTAATAGGGGGGAAAGGGGCCAATTTTCCCTTGAGCGGTTTCGTTTGTGCAATGAGCCAAGAAAACCTGTCGGCAAATAAAAGCGAAATGACAGCTCCTAACTATAGTTTCTTAAAAACTTAGGCCATTTGCAGCACAAAATTAATTTTTACGGGAATTTACTTGTCTATAATAGGTATTTAAGAGACAGATACAAGAAATAATATACTGCTTAATGGCAATTTTTTTAATTTATTGTGCTGTACGGCAAAAATTACCGTGTTCACCTGAAGATGTGTTATCCTACAGAATGAGAAAAGTGTATCAGCATTTTATAAGACTATGGCCAGCTAGGTCTGAATCAGCTAGTTAGGCCACTGTTTCGACTCTAGGTTTTTTCCTGAAAGGGTTTCCATTGATTATATTTAGACATGGTTTTATTAAGACGAGAAAAAGTATATTTGGTATCTTGAAAAAGTATATCTTTTTGTGTTGATGCAATAAAACGTGCCAGCAGAAACATATATTTCTACTGGACAAGACTTCAATACATTTACATTCCTCTCTGACTAGATTTGAGAAAATTTGCTATTAATAATCGGTATTTATCATGTATAGGCTAGTATAGTAATCATAACAAGCCACTGTTATGTAGCAGCATAAATTCCACAAAAAACCGTTGAATTAAAGTTTTCCCGGTTAAAGGTGCAGATTACTTGCGATGTAATGTAGGATCCAGAGGTCCTACCAATAGAGCTAGAATATACAGTAATAAGCAGTTTTGTAGTATCTATGCAGCTTCGCTGCTCAATTGACTGAACAGTATACACTAAAAAAATAAGTTGCTTTAGCGGAACAAAACTGCACCTTTACCGTTCTCCCACTTACACACATTTACTACTCTCATCTGACTCCTAAGCCCTAATTTTGCCTAGCTGAGTGCCATCATTTTACTTACTTCTACTTTATGTTAACGCTCCAATTCCAAAAACCGTATGGGGCGTAACCGCGCTTCTTCAAAATTTCATATTATGATTTAAAACACAATTTTGTAAGTTCGAAATTTCTTATTATCTCATTCTCGAATCAATAAAGTACAATCGATAACAGACGAAAAACAGTTAGAAAAAAAACAGAAACAGGGCAAAATAATTATTATAAAAACAGAAACTGAACAGAACAGGTAAATAAAAAAAATGTCTTCTGTTTCTGTTTTTTTTTGTAAGAACAGAACAGAAACAGATACTTTAAAAACAGAACAGAAACAGTGCCCATGCTTGATCAAGAACTGGGATGCACCTAGTACCTTTTTATTTAGGTTTATATATCCCTAAATTTGCCATGACAGCCCGAATTAAATACCCTGATCCATGCCTTCGATATTTCATTTATTCTGTTTTTGACAACTTAGATGCCCTTAAACTCTTGTAATTTAGTCCGATTGTAGGCGTAGTAGTGGCAACAGCAGTAGTAGCCCTGAGGATTTCAACTTAACATCCTCAGCTATCCCTGGGATGTTTCAGATGCATACTTTTGACAGCCTGCAAGCATATTTTGTGTGTTTTTTTTTCACATCCCACTGGCGCTCCTGACATTTTCAACCTACCACCTTTTTTCAGTCTTCAGTTCACGATTTTTATTTGGCTTAATACCAACATTAGTAGTTGCGCTAGCACTAGAAGTTCTAGTAGCCGCAATATAAGTGGTAATGTCAGTAGCCCTGTAAGTTTAGCTTAATACCCCATGGCTTTTCAGAGATATTGTTGGTACACTCTTCGAAATTTTGTAATATTTTAAGGCAAGCCAGTGAACAAAAAGAACAATGAAAATCTGATTATTTCGAGCACATGTCTGGAAGCTTTTATGAACGAAATAAAAACAACAAAACAAGTTTATTCTTTTCGTCCGCTGTCTTGTTTTATAACGTTATACGAGTTTTATTATATTTTCATTTGTTTAGTTCTGTAAATGGAAAGGCAGTGTGGTCTAAAAATTATATACACTTATGAAAGCCCACATTTACATAGTGCATTTTGATTTAGTTCAACATTCCTTGAAAGTTTTGCCCAATACTCTTCAGTTATTCATGAGATATTGTTGATTCACTCTTTTTGATAACCATCATCGGCTAATTTTATTTTAAGTTAGTTTGACATCCCCCTCAACATTCGCTGAAAGTTGTACCTTATACTCTTAGCTATCATTATCCTCCTGGACATTCCCTAAAGAGTAATAACAGTAGTAGTATTCACATAGTTCAATATCCCCATCAACATGCCCTGATAGTTTTAACTGGGCACTTCTAGTCTTTTCATAAGAATATTCCTGAAGCGCCTTTTTGATTACCTGCATGAACAAAGTATGTTTTGTTTCAACAATCTCCAATTCCATGTGCACGCAATAACTATGTGTTAAATTCCTGAAGACTCAATCTGTAATCTGTCACTTGAATTATAACGCCTCTCTCTCTAAAGTAGGTCAAATTCCTTCCCTTGGTGTTCTGGTTGGAGTCCAATTGTCTTCCATATTTGGAGCCCCTTCTGTGGTATAGGGTCTCTTACTACTCATGTGTGCGGCACTGTGTAATTTTGTGAGTTAGTTTTATGGTATTATTTGCTTTATCATGTTTGTTTTGCAATTTTTATGAGTTTTTTTTCATTGTTATGTCCCATGTTTTGTTATGTGTGTTATTACCATGCGCTTTTATTCTGTGTCGTTTTTTTTTTGCCATGGCCCAAAGCGGCTTTTGTTGCAATAGATATCTATCTATTATAAATAGTTACAAGTAGACATAGTCCCAATTAGTTCTAATTGCCGCTGCATGCAGTTGCTATTAGTAGTAATAGTAGTAGTAGCCCCGAAAGTTTCGAAGTTAATACCCTTTCCGATTACCGTTCCTAAGATATTGAAGGTACGACATTTTGATAACCTAGATACACATAGTATCTTGTGACACAATGTTCAACATTTCCTGAAGTTTTACCTTAGTACCTTTAGGTCTTTTCGGACCCAACTAGAATCAAAGATTTCTCCATTTCCCAACAGTAAATTCAATATGTAAACAATAGACAGCTTGCACTTACTCACACTTGCCCTGGGAGCTGTTGAGGGTCATGTAAAACCCGCGGGTTTACTTCTTGGACATTTGAATCAATTTTAGCAAAATGGTTATCTCAAATCTTTAATCAGTGCTGAGGGGTTTTACATTTAAAAAAAAAAAAGGACAAGGAAAGGTTCATCCCAATAACCTAAGCCTTTTTGAAGACCCAGAATCAAGCATGCTCTTTTTTCCAAAAGCTAATCCTATATTTAAACAATGAACAGCTTGCATCAGTTAAATTGGTTGCCCCAGGGGAACTAAGGGGTTAAATCAGTTACCAGCGTGGTATAATTGTATTGCAGATTTTGCTCCACAACTGATGTCCACGGGTAACAGCAGCTGCAAGACTCCATGGGACCTGAGTATCGGAGGTTCAGTCATTACTGTTTTTGTGTTTTATAGATCTTTAAAAAAAAGGGGGGAAATTAGAAATAAAAGAATATGTTGAAGTGTTGTGTCTCCAGCTCTGCAGATTCTGTGGGCTAATGAAAACATATTTTTAGAGGTTTTAATTTTTAGATATTTTAAAAAACGTGTTTTTTCGAAATTTCGAAAAACAGATTTTCGATAAATCTTATTAGATACATTTTTCAAAAGCCACTTTTTTATTTTTGTGAGCTTTTTTCGTTCAGGTCTGAGTTATTGGGATTAAGGATAGCTTTTTATTGTTGTTGAGTTTTGAAGTTCTGATGTTCAGTTTTTCCAATATCTTCTCCAATCTTTAGTTAAATTGTCGTCATTTTACTTATATTGACTTGCATTTTAATTTTACTTTATTGCATTTACTTTTACTTATACGTATTTAGTTTTAAGTTATTCTTACTAGATTTTCCTGTTTGAAGCACCAATGGAATCAGAGTTTTAAAAAAAACCTATCCCCTAGACCCCTGCTTTTGTCACATTAATACCAGCAATTCAGCAAACCAAGATTTTCAAACATTTATCTTCCAGTTCTTCAAAATTCTGCAGTTTTTAGAGCAGTAAAATATTTCATAAGTTCTACCAAGTTGAACCGTGAAAATAGTTTATTCTCGAGCAACACCATAGTCACATCTGTCGATAAAAAAGCCATATGTTATTACAGACAAGAGATTTTTCATGATTCTAGCGCCATGCTTGTATTTCAGAAGCAGACAATTAAAACTGCAAGAAATTGGTTTAAAAAGTTGACACCAACACTAATTTGTTTTCTACTAATACTACGTCTTCTTAACTTAGGTCAGATTACTGTAACAGATAGAAAAATTGCTGTTCCAAGATTCCATTTTTCTAGTTTCAAAAAATTACGCCTTAAACCTCGAGTATGATTGATCAATCAGGAATTTTACCCTTGAAAGTTGAACAATGTTCATCTTGAGAAATTACGGACCGCGAACATAATTGACGCTGTAGTCCTGGGTAATTTTGATTTCATCGACGAGTGTGACTATAATGCGGCAGGAGCATTACGCAAAACTAATTAGCAACCACATTATCTTCGATGCTGTCAAGTTGAGATAAACAAGCAAGCAAACTAATTTGTTAAACATAACATTCTTTGTCGGTAAAATTCGAGCATCAAGAGTCTGTCGATTCCCAAAGACAGCCACAGCCTTGGCATATCTTGGCTTAATTATGGTGTCTTGAAAATGTCTATATTGTCTTGAACACATTGGCGTGCGTAGCTTCTTGTATAGGGGGGGGCAGCCGATTTTGTGTTGTGATGAAGGGCGGGGGGGGGAGGAAGCTGAAGTTATATTGTCAGTTCACAAAACCTTATATTGCCAGCAAGTTATATCATACCTATGAAATCTTTATTAATAAGTAATCATCAATAAGCATCAGCATTAATCTTCTTAGATTAGAGCTAAATCTTTCCAAGACATTATGGATAATTGCTTCTTGTTTGACTTTTATTCTTTCATTTCGGCTGTTTATTTCCAACTTTTTCAACCATCTACCTTTTTTCAACTGCTTTTTTAGCTATCTACCTTTTTTCAACTGCTTTTTCAACCATCTGTTTTTTCAGCCATATCTAATGTAAATTTGAAGTTCTAGGGGGGAGCAGCCCCCCCCTCCATACGCCCATGCTTGAACATATAAATTAATATTGATTCATATTGATACTACTTTTTAAATGTATTTTCGCCTAATTTCAGATCACATTTTCTTAGCTCTTTCCTGTTTTAATAAGAAGCTTTCAAAATATAAAATTTGGCTTTTTAGGTGACTTTGGTAAAGGATTTCAATTTTTTGCATTGCTTCTAAGTACTTGAAAATTAGTTTTAAAGCAGTAATAGAAATATTCCGAATATACTTTTATTGCTGAACGGTACTCCATAAGCAATTAATAACTTGAAAAGCACACAGATCAAATAAAAGTATCTACATAATCACTCAAAAGCACAATAATAATTAAAGCACTAAAAACTAATAACATACTAATCAAATTAAGATGACAAATCACCATACATCGATTTCTACATTCATGTGAAAAAAGAATAATCCAAGGATATATGACAGAAATCGTACATTTCTCATGCAGAGTCAAAAGCTTAAAGAAAATACCTTGAGAATGAATGAGACTCCAGACACAGCCAACTGAGCATGAAATTGATACAGGTTAAAACTTCAGCCAGGAAAATAATAAACTTACATTCAATAGTGCTAGTCTCAAGGCCGTATCCAAGGGGGGGGGGGGGGGGGGGGGTAAGGGGTTTGACCTCCTTTCTCCAAAAAAATGTTTGTCTGAGTCAGAAAAACGTAACAAAATGCATATTAACCATTTTTTTATGTGCTTGTAAAACCCCCACCGAAGTTTTTTTTTTGTAAAACCCTTACCGATTGAAAATAATCACCCACAAACAAAAATCCCGGATACCACTTTGGTAAGTCTTCTCTCGCTTTAGCGAATCAAGGCCGGCTATAGCAAATTCTACTAGGCCTTATTTGGTTTAAGCCCTCCAAAAACACAAATGCTACAAGTTTAAGTGAAAGTTCAAGAAAACTGAAAACTAAATTTATCTGAAAAAAGATCACCCAAACTGGTGTTACTTTATCAAATCATGAAAGTTATAAAAATTGGAAGGATTTACCTGTATTATGCGTAGAGGTGAAGTAACTTGGTTGACAAGATACACCCTCTCTACCCCCCCCCCCCCTCCCAGTCCTTGTTACCGACTAACTCACAGAAGTATGCAGCAATGATTTTAGTGAGTTAAAAAAAAAAGAATTGTGCTTCAAAGAGAACTTCTTTCAACTCAAAGTAAAGCACTAGCAATTATTTCAAAGCTCTAGTGATTTTGCCCGGTTGTTACCACAAAAATAAAAAAAAGACATAATTATTAATTAAATTTTTTTTTGCTTTCCTTTTTACTTCAAATTGTAAACATTATTTAGTGTTACGCAGCAAAACAAAATAACGAATTGTAAAATAAAAATGTCAATTGTATTTATTATCTTTTTACTTTTACACTGGGCAAACAAAACCTTTCTGTCAAAACAGCATAGTTAATTAAGTATATTTATAAAATCAACCGATGTTCTGCATGCCAGCTTAGCCCTTATTATTTTATAAATTAAAAGCAGTTTCAACGCAAAGAAGCTACCTACTTTAGGACAATTTTTAGTCCTAAAAAAGGTCTTAACAATTTTTGACCCTAAATTTTTAGGGTAAAAAAAGCTAAAAATTCCAAGACCCTCATTCAGTGACTTACAACTATTTTTGTTTTGAATTTTTTCAGGCTAAAAAAAATTTAAGCCCCACTATACCGCACAATTACCAAAAGTGCAGAATGATTAAATTTATATACATTATAAATATATATATTTTGCCTGTATGAAAGCGAAATTAATCTTTTAATGATTATTTCTAGTTATGCTGAGTGCCGCTACACTAGTGGTACTAGTAATTTCTAATTCCAATTAAATCGCATCTGAACCCTCCTAATTTTTATTTGGCTAAAAAGCCCAATTATCTTTTCATTCGTTTTAGGTTTTTACATTATTAGCTAAAGTTCAGCAGTTAAAGTAACTCAGTTTATCAACTTTTTTTTTTCTCCTTTTTCAGCTTTGCCGTAATCTTTAGTTTCACCAATCAAGAAAACCGTAACACATTTAAAAAAGAAAAAAAATGACTAGAAATTATTTTGGTATTAGTAAGACATAAAAATAAAAATCTAGGGACAAAACACGAAAATGATCAGGCTAATTTTCGAAATTTTATTGAGACCAATACTTTCCCGATGATAGTAAAATCTCTTGGGACCAAAGTTCATAAGTGTGGTTTTTGTAACTCTGGTGATACAATAGTATTAGTGGCACAGTTTTTACAGAAAACATTAAACGAATATTCAAAATAATTGTGAATCTGCACCCCTTTTAACAATTTTATTTCAATAAACCTTTCAAAATTTTTTGATTTGGCCGTCGTTTTCAGGGCGAAGCATAGATCTTGATGAGGCTGAGATAAAAAGTACTTGGAAAATTTCAAGAAAACTTCGTGGGCGATAGTGACTTTTGGTATGCAGGGCAACAATTTAAGCCACCCTAGGAGCTCCAAATCATTAATACATAATTTATATTATCATAATTTTATTATTTTATTTTGTATTATCTATTTTCTTTCTTATTATTTAAAGTGAATTTAAATGATATTATATGTTTGTTGTTGTTGTTAAATCAATATATCATATCATAAAAAAATGACCGATGTGACAAGTTTATATTGTAAAAATTACCACTTTCGTATTTTCTTTTTTTGTATAGCAAAGCCTTATTAATTTGCTTTTTTTTCAGAGTGTCGTTTCATTTCAGAATATCACTCTTATCTTAAAAAGAATAGAAGTAAAAACAGAATAATTTCCCATCATAGGAGAAATTATAATTTTTCATCCTCATCCAACACATACGACACTCAACTACCTCTCACTTACACAGGGTTGTAATGTAATGGGCTTGTTCATGCTCGGTTGGCAACAATCGCGTGGGTAATGTAAGCAAAATAACCTTGTACAAAGAACATGTAAAACAGACAGAACAGAAAATTCAAGTTTCATCTTAAAAAAACAACAACAACCGAAATATAGCAAAATAACAAGCAGGGTAAAAACCAAGGGACATCTTGGCAATGAAATACATGAAAATATAATCTTTTTTTCGCACACAAGGAATGGATTATTCATCTAATGTATAGGCTTATTCCAATGACTAAAGAATTTTGCTACATATTGTGTTCCTTCACCTTGCTTATGAGATTTAAAATAGGCCTCTTAAGCTCATTTGGCTTAAAATTCATACTTGGCGTAATTTTGCAATATTTCATTTTCCTTCACCTCGCTTATTAGGCTTAAAACAAGAAACAAAATTTGTATCAGGATTACGTATGTTTTGTTTGTAAAGTTGAATTTTAGTTGTTCAATATTACAGTATATATACTACAATGAAAACAGCACACTATATGTACTATTGACTAATATCTACCCCATCCTCCAAATATAACAATATATAGCATCATAATCTTTTAATTAACCCCCAGAGAAATTATTCGCTTCCTATTAACATTGAATTAACAGCAAGTAATACAAAAATTTTCATTTTTTTTCTTAATCAAATTAAAAGAAATAAATTAATGATTTCAATCACTAAATTATTAAAACAGTAAAGAGAGCTCATGAACAACCAAATGTACGAAGAAGAGACAGAACCAAAGGGGTTTTCTGTTTGCGTTTCTTTATTCTCAGAATTTTCAAATGGAATATATTCTATGAGTTCATCCACGATGTTGAGCCGATAAACACGAGGTCAATTTGGAATTTAAATTACAAATTAGCAGTGGTAAAGAACATAAAACAATAATTAGAACAACTTAACAAATACAACTACTGAAGTTGATATTTATGCCTATATGCAGTTAATCATTCACCATGCATTAATCAAGGAAGGTTAGATTTGATAAAAAATGAAGTTCTTCTATTTATTTTAGGCCAGACATTGAGGTTGATTTCGTCTAAGCTTTTGCCAAGATTTTCACTACAAGTGACTAACGAAATTTAAATGGAACACCAGTTTAAAAAATAAAAACAGAGAGCTGATCAGATGACTTTCTATGCACCGATGCCTTTTTCTTACAAGGCCAGGAGGTTTAAAGGCGATCATTACAGGCAGCTGCGGTTTCTCGCTAAAATATGCAAAATTACACATGTAAAACTGAAGAAACACTTTTCTTCATTTTCAATTTCAAAGGGAGTGAAAATTTTAAAGGGAAGCCCTGCCCCTCATTTCAAGGTTTAATAAAAAAGGATTCTTAGTGTCTAGTACCAAATATTTTAAATTAAAAATAATAAAATTGTACACTTTTTTTGGGTTCTCTAATGGCCCAGGGCAAGATTACACATAAGTATTTGCTTTACTTCAGTTTTCAAATCATTATTATTCATCATTGAATGTTTACTAACTTTCTTTAATATTAACAAACATTGTCAACCCGAATCCATCTTAAGCTGCAACTACGTATGTGAATCTTCCTCGAAGGTCAGCTGCAGCAGGTTTTTCTTATGCAAAGGTTTTTGAAGTTCAATGACGATCTTTATTATATTATATATCTCTATATGGAACACCGATTTCTAAGCAAACACAGGATGGGCCACGTTTTTGTTTTTCTCAGACATGTTTCTCAGAAAAAATGGCAATCTTTATCGTATTACATATCTCTATATGGAACATCAATTTCAAAGCGAACCAAGAATGGGCCACGTTTTTGTTTTTCTCAGAAAAAATCTTTATCGTATTACATATCTCTATATGGAACGTCAATTTCTAAGCGAACACAGGATGGACCACGTTTTTGTTTTGCTCAGACATTTTTCTCAGAAAAAATGGCAATCTTTATCGTATTACATATCTCTATATGGAACATCAATTTCAAAGCGAACCAAGAATGGGCCAAGTTTTTGTTTTTCTCAGAAAAAATCTTTATCGTATTACATATCTCTATATGGAACGTCAATTTCAAAGTGAACCATGACTGGGCCAGGTTTTTGTTTTTCTCAGACATTTTTCTCAGAAAAAATGACAAACTTTATCATATTACATTTATCTCTATATGGAACATCAATTTCTAGGCAAACCAAGAATGGGCCACGTTTTTTGTTTTTCTCATAATTTTTTTTCAATAAAACAGCAGATGGAAAACGATTCAACTTAAAGTGGGTCAAGCTCCACGTCAAGACTATTTTTGATCGGTGGCGTACTACATATAACCTTAAAACACACAAAGAGCACTAGTTAAGAAATGAGACTAGAGCGAATTTAATCACAAAGAGGAATACATTTTATACTAAAACTTTACCTTTCACAACCTTAATGGTGCTTACACACTAAAACGTAAAATAAAACTATTCAAACAAGTATAAGTGAAATCTTCACTTGATAAACCTTACAGAGTAACTTTTTTCGGCAACGATTTGCCTAATCAGCACCGTATTGCAAAGAAAATGACAGCGAGTAGAGCTTCAAGTTTTTATTTTTCGATACCGATTTACAAAAACGATATCGAATTTCATCGTCAACATCAAAAAAAAGAAAGAAAGAAGAAAACAAAGCGAAAGATACCAAACACGAAACCAAGTCAACGAGAAATGTCTGATGAAAGACTAAGCTACTGAGTTCCTCATCATGGAGTTACAGTCATATAACTAAGTTTTGATCAATCATGCAATTATTGATGAACTGCAGTTGACTCTTGATGTCCATGATCTTTAGTTTTGAAAATCTCGCGCAAAGGTAACTGCTTTTCTAGCGCTATTGTCTGCCCTCTAAGCTGGTGAAATCGTGGCCGAAAAAAGTTTTTTTTTTTTTTTTAAGCTTAGGCAGTACCAAGTAGACTCGAGCTCATCATAGAATGTTAAGTTACTTCTTATTATGGTACCCTTCAGTTAAAGGTTACTTTGTTCAACAGGAGATATTTACAGAAAAACCCTAATATTGATTGTGGAAAAGTGACCCTGAAATACTTTTGAAGAGCGACCAAGGTGGTCCCTTACACCAAATTTTCATTTGTCATTTCGTCAGTCAGTTGTCATTTTGTCACATTGTCATTTGTTAGTTGTCATTTCGTCAATATTATTTCAAAAATCCGAAAGTAGCTCCTCTCTTTGATTTCTATTTATGGTAGTAGCATTGTAAGTAAGCAAGTAAATGAGTATAACAACGCTAGACCCTCAAGGTCCAAACCGGCGGTGCTGATCTCCGTTTCGTGGTCCTTCAGCTAGGAAATGCAATGGAGGGCTGGGGGTCAATTATCCAATGCTGTCAAACACCCTTCCTGCTTACCTTCCCTAGATACCCATTTAGAGCTAGGTTAACTCTGGCTGAGGCTTACAGAGTAACACCACTAACCCCGTCCCAAAATCAAATAACCGACCACGCCAGCATTCGAATAAGTGCCCTGAGAATGAAGGATTCTCAACCCAACCCGCCGACCACTTAGCGAGGACGGCTAGTAGCATTCTTCCAAGAATTATCAATAGACGCAGTAATTAAAGTTGTACAACTAAATTTAGAGCTGTACATTTTCTACTGACATTAGACTCTTTTCTAAGAGCAGTAATTCACTGAAATAGTTAATTAACCATACCTTCTGTAAATTTCTCTTTTCGAGCACTTTGAAACTTAGGAGAGGATGAAGCATTTCAAGTTCTGTCAACAGAATCAAATTAAAGTAGGCTAGGCTGCTTAACCTATTAAAATTTTTCCGAAATAAAGCTAGGCCTATGCTCCACAGACTAGATTTTTACAAAAACAATACTTGAGTGAAAACTTTAAACTTGAGCAAAAACAATGATTGAGTGAAAACAAACGAACTAGGGTGAATTATTACTTAAAAACATCTTTCTGCTTCAAAATTACATTTAATGCACTTAACATACAGTTTCTACAGCAAACTTGCCGTCAGGACAATGTTGCAACATTATATATAAACATACTTTTATCAAACCAGTTATTCTAAATTTATTCTGGATATGTTCATTATGTTATATTTTTAATATTACTATTATTTATATTACTTATTTGTAACATTTTGTTATTTATAGTTTGTTATATGACCATTATATTTTGTAATCTAATACTACAGCTAATAGAACAAATTTACAGTCTACTACATTGTCAGAGTGACGAGGCCCAAAGATTACCTCAGATTACCAAAAGTTACCTCAGAGGCGGCTGAACTTAACATGGTCGTGAATAAAGACAAATGCTCGGTCACGACATTTTCTTTTCTTCAGAATACTCAACCGTCTTTCGAACCTCCTATCGCTTCCGAGCTAATAAGCCATAAAATAACTTTACTTGGAGTGGTGATTTCTTCTGATCTCTCATGGCGGGAGAATACAAAGACAATTGTAAAAAAAGCTAACGGCACAATCCAAATGCTAAAAACACTGAAAAAATTTCGAGTTCCTAAGGATAAGCTGAAACTAATATTTCACACTTTCATCCGCCCCTTAGTTGAATATGCTTGTCCGGTTTGGCACTTTGCCCTTACCCAGGATGAAATTGATAAAATAGAACGAGTTCAGAAGAGATCACTGCAAATCATTTATGGTGGATCCCCTCTACCTTACTCCTTTTACCTCAAGGAATTTAAACTTGAATCCCTTTCTTCCCGCCGAGGAAAATTATGCCAAAGATTTGGCTCCACCCTCCTTCAACATCCCATCTACCGATCATTCCTTCCCCCACCTTTTGTCCCTATAAGATCTCGTCCCCCCAGGGAGGTGGCTGAGAAAGTTCCGAAACTAACCCCAGTCCACTGTAACACCATGCGTTATAGTAAAAGCTTTGTGCCAAGCTTTGTCAAATATTATAATGATCTCTAGTGTTTTTATTGTTTAGTTTATTTTTATCCTGACGAAGTTTTACCGGATAATTTTATTCTCAATCTCAAGTGTTTTTATCCTGACGAAGTTTTATTAGACAACTTTATTTTGTTAATTATGACTAAGAGACATCATATTTGGGCTTTGCCCACGAGAGCTATGTCTTGTTTTTTAATTAAATGAATTTGAATTTGAATTTGATTCATGGTGATCCATCTTTTGACTACTTTACTATACTTCTTCATTGATTAGCATGGTTTATCGAAAAATATATGGGTTATCTAATTTGTAATTCTAAAATTATTCTTAATATATTCAATATAATTTATTTCTTTTAGTTAGTTTAACATGTTTTTGATAGGACTACTTGTGCTACTACAGAATGGCTTGATCTCGAATCCTGGTTCCAAAGAATAGTCTCACGAAATAGCGATGATATTCTCGTCTCGAACCAATGAATCTGGACTCATACTACTCTACAGTGAAATTTTTTAGCCAGGGTTTAACAATTCATGTGTTATCAAAACCCGTAAAGGTAAAACCAAACAAAAGTTGTCTTTCATAATCGAGCATTATGCAATTATATGTACAGAAATAATTGTCGCGAAGAACACCATAGATTGACAATATAAAATAAAATAAGAGAGGCCTCTATATTTAATATTGAGGGTTAAGGTGACAGTTTTTTCCTAGTAATAAAAGAAAAGCCATGGTTGGTATTTGCGAGTCAAAAACTGAAGACAAAAAAATCAGATCATATTAGTTACTATTATATGAGGTGTGAAGCCATTTACATTTTCTGCCATTCTAGCCATTTTGCACTTCTTTCTACGCCGGGTAAAACAAATGTTTTAGTTAAGTAGGGGTTAAGACCATTTCCGGAAGGAGAGGATAGTTACTGGGTAGGAACCCCCCCCCCCTCAAAAAATAGAAAAAAAATCCGGCTCATGAAACAGTAACAAAAATACATGTCAACAAATCTTAATCCATTCCGTAACGTATCATTTTGTAAAGCATTTTTCATTTGAAACTTGAACTTCTTCCGCGAAACCGTTCACACACGTCTACATGAACTTAAGAGTGTCCTTAAGAACCAAAAGAAAAGTTGTGGAAGATTGTTGTTTTCGTTTTGATTTCCTCCGTACTTTAAGCAGTGGCGTGATTTCATCAAAAACCTTGGGGGGGGGAGAGTTGGGGCCGATTTTTTCCAATTCCAGCGAAATTAAATCCAGCGAAATTTTATTTACTTATTTAGTAGTACTTTAATAAAAATCTAATTCAAATCCATTTTAATGATTACCTATTTGCCTATAATTTCCCCATTGAACAAAGTTTCCTATGAGTGATTTTGCGGCTTGTTCAACTTTCGAATGCACTTCTTTATGATTGACCAAACAGAGTAAAGATTTAAGGTAGATTCTTTGAAATTAGAAAAGGTGGGGAAGAACACAACAACAGAAGAAAACATCATACAATGTTTTTTTTTTACTCAATTCAATACATCAGCTGATTGCGGTTCTGTGTCCGCCTGGTACAACAACAAACTTAAAGCGGTGCAGCACATAAAAAAAATTCGGTACTTTCGCATTATATAGGCCTTTCTAAAAAGTCAAGTTTGGTTAATGCAAATGAAATAAAATAAGATGACTATATAATAGTTTAGAAACAAATTTGGGCCATAAATTTGCACATTAGGGGAAGTGGCGGGCAAAGCATTGCATATATTAAATACCTAACCTAACCTAGGTACCTTTTTCCCCATCTAAACTCCAGAAAGACACAGTTTAATATCGTATACACAATTAAAACCACGCTAGACAAAGCATTTCTCTCAGCGGTGCCTTGAATCATCTTGTTAAAACGGGTTTTTCAAAGCGTCTCTGCCGTTTGACTGTAGCATCTCTTGTTGGACTTCTTTAGAGAGGCCCATATTATGCGAAAGTACCAAAAATTCACCCTACCTCATCCATTATGAACTTGTTAGTTTTAATGACCAAAGCATTAAGAATCGACGGGACGGTCAGACATCCAACAGACAACCGAATGAATGACTGAAGACTAAAAGGTGACACCTACTTTCCCAAAAATCTTGAAAAACCAATTAAATTCTTCCGTTTTGTTCCAGGGATAGAGAAAATTCAGTTTTAATAAAACTTACATCATTAGAAACGGTAAATTTCAGTTTTAGATTAAACAGAGCAGAATTTTCTCTCGAAAGCACAGGGAGTGGCAGTCCCTAAAATGTTCTAGCATACCTCTAAGAAAACGCGAAAGATCAACTCAAAAGAGAAATCATTTAAGCAATTCGGAAGCTTTGAACGTTTCCTGTGGTGCTAAAAGAATTTGCTAATGGACTACTTGTCCTTGAGTGGGTCATTCAACGATTAAGCTCCCAAAATTAATTTTTTAGGGATCCCATCGCCTTAACGATGAGAGAGATTCAAAACACAACTAGCATTCAATTAAAGTCCTATTCCAATTGGTGTTGTCGCTGGTCTAAAATTGACCAGTATCACTCCTATAAAAAGTTTGGAACAGTACCCGATTAGTGGTTTGCGATTACAATTGGTTCAAAAGGAGGGAAAGAAATGCCAAGGGGAACAAGAAGAGGGGCCGCTACCCTCCAAATAACGGCAATGAGAAAAAACACAATTTAAACTTCAATCTCCCATCAATGAGTTATTATATTTATATATATATATATATATATATATATATATATAGCATTGTGATCACCAGTAATCAAAGTACCTTGGTCCTCGTTCGCAGATATTCTCTTTCCAGCTATTCTTTATCAAGGATAGGGCAGGGAGTGAAGAACAGGGAAAGATGATTGTCGGAGAATGTAGGAAGGTTCTGAAATTAAAAGTCAGAATATGTTATGCTAGAATAGCGTAACTTTAGAGGGGTTTAAATATATTTTCATTGGTTTGTACAATGATTACTTAAGCTTCTGAAAAGGCTGTATGCTTGTGTCCATTTTAGCACCAATTAAGCCGGGGCTTAGGGCAGCTTCAAATATGTGCACTCTGATTCGAAGCAGTAACAGACCTCCGTCCATTACTAGGATAAGGACGTTTTAAATCACAATTAGATTCACTATTAGAGAGATTACTAGCACCATATTCATCAACTATTACCGGTATAATACGTTCAGATACTGAATCACTTGGCTTTCTACTTAAAGAGCTGATTTGCAAAGGCCGATTGACAGAGCTATCATCTTTGAGATTCCTTTT
Organism: Artemia sp. Kazakhstan ARC1039; assembly: GCA_029168905.1. Classification (NCBI taxonomy): domain Eukaryota; kingdom Metazoa; phylum Arthropoda; class Branchiopoda; order Anostraca; family Artemiidae; genus Artemia; species Artemia sp. Kazakhstan ARC1039. The sequence continues at coordinate 23,427 of JAQQPU010006687.1, forward strand.
CAGTTCTAAGTTCTTTAGGGCTTGACTTAATCTTTGAATATCAGGACTAATTCTTGTGGATGAGCGATAACCACTAGCAAAAGTGTCCAAATTATCAGTCTCTTTCTGGAAATCCACACTGATCACAGGATCGCTTTTGATACTATTTCTTTGATCAACTTGAATAGGAATAATCCTTTCAGTAGACTTATGTTCAGTCTTGGCCACGGGGAACTCCCCGAATAAATAAGTAGGCAATTTCTCTTTTAGATTAATAGGCGGCTTCTTTGATACACTTTTTTCCAGTGGTTTTTTGTCCTGATAAAAAGTAGAATGTGAGAGATACAGACTTGGATCTTTCTCATTTGCAGCCACCGGGATTTTTGAGGCACTCTCATGGTCAACCTGCGTCGATTCAGCAAAAAAATGCGACTTACCAACACCATACATAGCAGAAGACTGAAGATCAGAAGGCATAAAATTCTGCTTTGACCTTTGCTCCTCCTCCTCCCGCTGTCGCGCATAGCAGGATGTACACATATAAGAAGTTACTGCTGTACCATACATATTGCAACCTGGATTAATACACATAGTTGGACCTTCCAAAGCTGCTTGTTCAGCTAAATGATAGACGTTGTCTTTGGATTTCTCCATTTCTTGCACTTGTTTATGCTCTTTCATTCTATCATATTTATTACGAGCAGATACTAAATAATTATTAATCATCTCCTGTTGATACTCCTGCCTCTTTTCAGTATGAAGAACAGCAGCAATGATGAAGTCAGGGTTTTGAGGTGTGGAGGATCGGGAATCTTCCTTTCTTTTCTTAGCATTAAAAGATTCCATAAAATTCTTTTTCAAACGTTTCCCCATAGATTTCCCGATACTTCCAAACTGTTTAGTGATTGTAGTTGCTTGTTTTCTAATTCTTTTCAATTCTGGGTCTGTATCATTGGTTCCAATAGGCACATGAGTTACTTCTAAATATTCAGCTAAAAAGTCTAAGCGCTCAGAAGGCGACAAAGCGAATGATTTGATATTTTCTAGAGTTAATCCGTTGGATGTCAATTCCTCGCCTGGATCGAGTTCAAATTGGACTGGTAGCAAAGCTCCTTCCGGATCAGTCAGAGGGATAACAGCTGAATAAGAAAAAATATTGTAAGAATAAAGGATTGAATAAACACAAAGATAAAACCCGTACAATAGTATAGTACATTTGATAAAAAAAAACGCATGTGTCATGGCCATAGGAAAAAAGGAAAAAAAAACAGAACAACCTGCAAAAGCAATTTCAACAATAATAAACAAAAAGAAAGAAATTTCACACCCTGTTTCACACAGGCGAGGTATCCACGCCGCTTTAGTTTTGTCTTTTCCTTCTATTGACCATAGTCCCGTTTGTTTCCGTCATCGTGTGATTTCTCTCTCTTTCTCTTTGTTTTTGTCATGGCTGGCCAGTTTGGATTTAAATCTTTCATTCAAACAATCAAGTAAACAGCTGAAGGAAACGACTAAAAAAAACCGTTCGAGAACACTAATGTAAACAATATCATCATATAACACACTCACGGTGAGTCATGCCCACACGAATCAACCACGCAAGACCTCAAAATTTAATAAAACACCTATTTCTTAACAATTTTTCCACCCACAAGGATGGTACGGTAGGATACCTTGGGTATATAGGGTCAGATGGTCAGTAGTTAGACAGTGAATAACAACCTCGAGAATTAAGTTGAGATAAAACTATCATACCACCCAGAGATTTGATTTTACATCCGTTTGATTTATCTAATTATTTTTAGTTAGTATATGATAAGTTTAAATGTTTCAGCTACAAATATTATTAACTACTTGAATTGTTTAAAAGCAGAGCCCAATCACAAACGCACATTTTTGAGCATTATCACGTTATAACTCTTTCCGGGTCAACCAGAGGTATAACATCTGGAAGAAAAAAAAATATAGAAAAACAGATTAAATAATAACAATACAAAAAAGTCATTTCTAGACTCACTGGAGTACAAGGAAGGCAAGGAGCAGAAAAGGGGGAGAAAGGCATAGAGGGCTAACCACCACACCCCTTGCTCCGGGAAAACTGTCCTAAAAACAGCTCTAAATTTGAAAAAAAGAAACGTCAAAAACTAAGCCCATACCCTCCACAAACTAGACCGATTTTATGGGTCTTGGTCTCCACCCTTCAAGGTTGGATTTTAAAGTTTCCATAAATCCTCACACTAAAGCTTCCCTTAAAATATGTAGGCTGCAAGACTTTACCATTATAAATGATCGTTAACAAAAAAAAGTATGCTGAGAAAGGATAGTTATTTCTTTTAATGGTTGAATAATTGACAGAAAGTGAAAGAGTTTCTGTCGTCTTTTATTGGACACTTCCGTTGACAGTTATTACAAATTAATCAAAAATCCAATAAAACAAAAGAAGTTTTTCCAAGAAAAGTAAAGAGCAATTTTAAAGCGAAGGTCAGCAGAAAGGAATTCAAATAACAATTAAAGGGTAAAACGAATATAAATCAATCAAACACAAACTTGGCTCTCTTACAGCTTGCAGTCAAAGAAAAGTAAAGAGCAACATTAAAGCGAAGATGAGCAGAATTCAATTCAAATAATAACTAAAGCGCAAAACGAACATAAATCGATCAAACACAAACTCGGATCTCTTACAGCTTGCGGTCAAAGAAAAGTAAAGAGCAACATTACAATGAAGACGAGCAGAAATGATGTTAAATAGTAACTAAAGTACAAAACGGACACAAATCAATAAGGCACGAATTAGGCTCTCTTGCAGCTTGTGGTCACGATTAGGAAATAAAAATAAATTTAGGGAATTATCCAAACATATCTGCTAGCAGTAATGTACTCGTCTGAATTCATAGTGGTTTCCGAATTTTCAGGAAAAATACAATATTCTCTCTAATATTAGGGGGGCTGAGCATATTCTGATTTATTAAAAAAAAAAAAAAAATGGATAACCCAAATATATTCAGATTGTAAAAGAATATGCAATTAGATTATTATTCCGGTTTTGTCTTCTTCTTTTTTTGAAAATGAGGCATGTCGAGAGAGAAGATTTTTTTTATGATTGATAGTCTCAGGCCTGAGAGTCAGAGTCTTGCAGGCGACCATTATTTGCAAACAACATTTATTAATAGTAGTTTACAAATTAATCAGTTTAGTTCAGTTTCATTTCTTAATTAAATTACTGTAAATATGGTCATAGTCAGGGGATTACTGCACTGGAAAGCACAATTGTATTTTACGACTTATAGAAAGTGGTGAATTGCAAACATAAAAAGTGTCACTGCTACTTTTATTTTCAAACGTTAAGACCCTGGGAATTAAAACTGTATAAAAAAAGAAGCGTTAAAGTTTACATTCCCGATGTTATTTTTAACGTTATTTTCCTGCTATATATCAACCAAAAAAGACAATTCTGATATCATTCCATATTTGACATTAAATTATATCCTTCTGCCGAATTAAATTTTTGGAAATTGGGGTAAATATTTTTTTTTGATTGAAAATACGTTCACAACTGGTTGAAAAAGGACGATTTTCCTATTTCTTAAGCAAGTTTGGAATGTTCCCAAAGAAAAAGTATAAGTAATATCATAATTCTGGCAAGGTTAATGGATAGATGTGAGACAAATGAATCAATGATAAAAGTATTACGTCCTTTTTGTGCAGCTTAGAGCTGCAGGATTGACATAAAATTGCGTGTTTCAGAGCGAACATATATTTTAAGCTTACATATACTTTCAGAGCATATATTTGAAGATACTGATGCAACACAATAGAATGAATTTAAAATTCTATATAATGAGGTTCTATGTTCTAGTTATTATTAGTGCTATATTACAATATAATGTATTATATTATCTAGATTCATCATTATATTCTATTCTAAAACTAGATTATTGGCTTTAATTTTTTCCGTCAGCAACAAACCACTCATCTGAATGGAAACTGCAGTGACTTAAATATCTGGCGAGACACCTGGTTAGGCAGAGAAGGTTAGCTCGACACAGTTATAGACTTTCATCTATGCGATTGATTAAATAGAATCTGTTTGATTAATTTTAACAGAATCTTATTCGAATTAGCTTTCAATACATTACCCAAAATCACAATAATTTACCAGAATTCCCAAAACTTCTCTTAGCAAAAATTTTAATATGGACTCACGTTAACATAACAGAAATTACCTATACTTACCATAATTTATCACTATTCCCGAAAATTACCAGATATTAAAACGATTTCAATGACCGCATTTATTTGGATGTCCAAACAGACCAATACCTGGGATAATCAGGTGACCTGGACATATATATGGCCTTCGTTTAACGCAAGAGGGTAGAGAGAATCCAGTTGACTACATTTTAGTACAAACTCAGTCAAATTGGTTTCCATTGAAATTACTTAGGATTACAATAATCTTTAACAAACTCTCAAAAATAAGAAAAAAGTATTTCTAAATATCCTTGGAAACCACCTTGACAAGAGTGTTCGGCTAAACCAATGGGAAGACAAAGAAGGCAGTCTAGACATGGGTATAGACATGATTGAGTGAATGGCGAAACTTTAGAATGGATTCCTTCAGATTTGAATATACAAAGGACTAAGCACTCAATGCATTTTTTTTTTCTTTTTAGGAGATTAATGCTCATTTTTGGATATTATTTTCAGAACCACCAAAATTAAGAGCCAATCAGATACTATACCAACACAATCTTAATGAAAAAAAAATAGGACTTATTCGACTCTAAATCACCTATATTAAAACGAAACAATATTTTAACTAAACCAAACTAAATAATAAAACTACCTGATGTTGAATGCTGATCACATTCTGGATCTCCGTACATTGTAACTAATAGACTACATGATACTAATTAACCGACTAATTAATACTGATAAATTGATACTACTTCAAAGAATAGACTACCTGACGCTGAATTCTGATCGCAACCTGGATCTCCATCCATTGTAACAAGAGCTGAGAAATGAGCAGATTCAAAGGCCAAAATTAAAGGTGATCGGTGGCACTGACTAGCGGGTATTTCCAAGGGCATATAAACACCACCGAAAGGTATAGGTGCTAAAGGCTCTCCGTGAGCATTCTGAAAAAAAACTTGTATTAACTTCATTAAACGGCAGAATAGTGGATTTCAGCAAACTAAGAATGATGCCACAGCCTTTGAAATTAGCAGCTAATCGGCTCACCCGGAAAGGCGACTTCAAGTTCACATCTGCACCCCCTCCCCAGAGGACTGGAATTCTCGTAAATTTTGAATTGTTTTTTTTCCAAGATGACTAGAATTATCCTGAATGGATGACTAGGTCAAATTAGGGCAAGGAAGGGTTGTCAAGCTTTTACCTATACCCAACTTTTAGGGAGTTATAGATTCAAAGAAAACTAGCAATAGTATAAATAAATGAATTAGGCTTAGGGTATACTTCTACCTATACCCAACTTTTAGGGCGCTATAGATTCAAAGGAAACTAGCAATAGCATAAATAAATGAATTAGGTTAGGGTACAGCTCAAATTCTAGAAACCATATTGCATAAGTCAACTCTAAAATAAAAGCTGATCGAAACTGAACTTGAAATTTACCTTTCAAACTTTAAACAGGTCTCCGTGGAATTTTCGAAGCTATATAAGTAAGGGCCAGATGAAGGAAGGAATTCAAAAAACTTTCACAAGTTTTCTGACAAGCTTTAGTCATAAACTCTGAATATTTCAGAAATGAAGACTTATTTTTTTATATATTTAGTTCTAACAAGGTAACCAAAAAGTTTAGATTCTTGAAATGTGAACGACTTAATCGTCAAAATTCACAAATAAAGACTTTTAAAATTTAAAAAACTAGAATCTGTTGAATTGAGAAGAGATTAGTGGAAGAAATCTGAAAATCAAAACTCTTAGAAGTAAAACTATTTTTTTTTTTGTTAAGTTGAAATTCTTGAAATATGAAGCATTTTTTTGTCGAAGTTCAAATACAAGATGTCACAAATTCTTCGACATAATAGTAATTGACGGAGACAATCAAAAGCGAGTACAAAGCAACCAAATGATCACAGTATTTAAAATACAAACATCAAAATATGCTACCCTAAAATATGTACTACCCAAAATATGCTATATGCCCAAGTATGTAAAAAAGTTTATAACTAACCAAATATAAAAAAGTTTATAACTAACCAAATATAAAAAAGTTTATACAAAATGTATAAAAAAAGTTTTTAAATTTACTTAAAAAGTTTATAAAAAATTCATAAAAGTTTAAAAAAAATTCATAAAAAAGTTTATAACTAAGCAAACTTTCAAATAGGACTATCGGTCTCACAAGTTACAATGAACTTAGTTTCTACTTAATAGTGCATTTGAGCACAGCAAGATTACTTATGCAACAAATCCGATTACTTATCCTTAGCGTTTCACATAACGTTAATGATGTCAGAGGTTAGTAGGATTTCTACTTAAAATAAATGTCGGGTAAGTTACATGTGCGAACCGTGAAAAATGTAGGGGAAAAGTGACGTCGTACATAAAAAACTTAATTTGTTCAAAAATGGAAGGTAAATGTGAAATTATGTGCAAAGAACAAAAAAAGACAGCACTTGTGAAATGTGGCACACTTTCCAGGGGTTTCTAAATAAGCTATGTTTATAGTGAAGTACAAGTGATTAATGTTATTATTTGAATAGTTAACTATAGGGTTTCGGTTGACAAATTGCCAGACCGGAAAAGTTAATATTAAGTGAATTAGTCAGACAATGGATACTGGAACATAGTATTAGTTTCATGTTTTATTGGGCGCCTAGTATTTCATTATAAATGAGTAAGCGCTTATTTCTTCTTCTTCTTCTTCTATTTAACAGCAAGTATTTTCTTTAGTATTTACATCTTCTTCTTCCTCTTCTTCTTAAAAATTTCTTCTCCTTCTTCTTCAGGCTAAAATCAGATTTAGGCACTACGCAATTGTAGTTCTATTAAAATATAGTATTAAAATATAGCGGCAACCCTATTCTCTTACGGACAAAACTAGTACGTTCTGTAGTTCATCTTCTGAATAGTGAAATATAATCCTGATCCCCTATAAACCAAATTCATCATACTGATCTAGGCAGACTGTAGCAGTTAGGTACTCCAAAGACCTAGCTACAACTGTGTCTTTGAAGTGTTCCTCCCAAAATTTTAAGATAATTCTATTTTCCTTACACAATTCGCCTGATTCTGGAGTTTTTCAAGGTTTTGACCCTCTCCCACCTCAAAATAAATTACTCCTTACGGGTCAGGATACAAACAACCCCGAAAAACAGTTAATTCCAGGAACGTAGGCAGAGGGAATGCATTTAAGTCGTGTCCCAAAATCTTAACATATTTACGTACAATTCACCCTTTACTGACAGTTATTCAAAGTTGTGCCCCTTACTGCCCCAAAACTAATTCCTCTGTACGCCCTAAACTGACCCCAGACCTAAAAACAAAACTAATTATAAAACAGAGCGAAAAAAAATTAAAAACAGGGAAAAACTTACTCTTAATACTGTGTCTGCAACAATAATGATGGGTCGACGTAAAACATGGGCAAGAGCAAGGACATGCATCTCTTCCAGACTTTCATAAGTTTGATTATAATAGTCATTTTCATTGTCTGGACCCTCATTGACAGTCTCTAACCGACCACTTATCCTAATTGAATAAATATAAAATTAGAATATGCAGGTGCATGAACTGAGGGGGAAGGGAAGGGGAATAGAAACTGACCCCTCCTCGATTTTTAAAAACGTCTCTTATTGCGTTTTCAGCGACAATTGTTCAGAGAGACAAAAAAGAAACGTATTTTCATTTAAAAGATATTCCAAAAAATCCTGCCCCCCTCCCCTATTCAATTTTCGTAAATTGACACCTCGAGAAAATATGATACTAAAATTGTTAAAGTTTCAAATAGAAGTGATATAAACTAATTCGAAAGTTTACTGCATCAAAACTCACTGTCATTACTACAGCAGATTTGGAAAGAGAACAGGAAAATTCAAAATATGGACTAAATAATTCAGAAGAAATAAAATTTAAGAAAATGAGGATAGGAGGATGAAGAACAGAAAAACACGAAGAAGAGAAGAAAGCTTCCGTCGTTAGCGAAGTGTTATTCAGAGCCAAACGAAATAAATGTGTTTTTGTTAGAAATGAATCCAGTCGTCGAAAATTATGTGTAGCCTATATAAAGCTGTCATAAGAAATAGAATGAATTAGTAATACTCAAACACGAATAATGGATTTAAAAACAAAACTTGTCACGTAAAGACCATTTCTGTACAGGTCATTATTTATCATGGTTGAATTTAAGGTGACGAGATGATGGAAGGGGGAGTTAATACTTAATGGTGAGGTTTATGCCCTTTGAACCTCACTTAAAATTCTACTTTATGGGTTTTGCTAACATTTCTTTTTCTTTTAAAGTCCATATTTTACAAATTTAATATATTGGTCAAGAGAACTGTAGTTCTCTGCAGACCTTTTTTATCAGCATATATTTATGTTGATCAGAGGGAAATTAACTACCATGAACATATGATGAAAGGTTTACCCAATTATTTATTAGACTTGAGCTAATTCAATCTCACCTAGAATGCTGCTTGTAGGCTAGGCAAAACAAATTTTCCTCTTTGGGTATCAATATTTTATCAATACATGTATATGCTGTATATCACTGTTATATACTGTAATATCACTGTATATCACTGTTA
>JAQQPU010006688.1:0-14128 GCA_029168905.1 Artemia sp. Kazakhstan ARC1039
CGTATTAGCCTTTACCTTTCCCTATCTAGGTCTCTGTTATTACTGCTATTACTGATTTCCAACAAAGAATTGGATCCTTTTGGTTGCCAGTTCTTTTGTGATATTCAGAGATAGCAGATGTCCCATTTTCTTTAATTAAAAGTGACGTTTAATCTTGCCAATGTAGTCTAACAGTTTTGCCCCAGCAAAATTGAAGTTACAGATTGTAAATATTGTGCTCAAAGGACTTTATCGCCATAATCCCATATAAATGGCCACTTTTCTCAGCAAGTCATTCCTCCTTCATTTACTAAGTGGAATGCGGCTGCTTTTTCTTAGAGTTTTATTTGTTAGAAATTATGATTAGCTTCTACTCTTGAAAGGAGCCATTAGTATTACTATTAGAGTATACCTTCAGCTTCTCTTTCAATTATCCACTGCTGCCAGACATAATAATCCAAATGTGATAAAGTAATTTTGCTCCAAGAATCTTCAACAAGTTTAGAGGACAAAAAAATGTTGTAAATTTTAAGCAGTGCAATCAATTTGGCCATTCTAAGTGTAAAAGATAATTCTTACAGCATCCTCATATTAAATTTAAAGTCAAATCTCTCAGTTTTTTAAACTTCAGGTGAGGTTATTTCTTATTGATAACACCCGTTAAGACTAATAATAAGATTTTTGAAGACTATTGCTTACATTTGATACGTCCATAATAAGTTTCTCTTAATTGAAACTTGCTTTAATTATCTTTGCTCCACTCAAGTCCAATAATTAATACAAAATAAACCCACGAACGTTTTGGACAAAAAAGGTACATATTTAAACACTTATTGATATATGGTTAGACTCAAAGGGTTAAATCATGTTTTCATTATGGCTGTTTCAGGCGAAGTTGCCAGTGATTTTTTACTTTTCCTGGCATCTCCAGTGTCTATTAGTACTTTCAAGGCTAAACATGCAAGTCCGGCGCATTTGAAATATATTTTTTTCATGAAAGTTAAATAAGGTGAACGAAAGGCTGATTTCAGCCGAGTTCCCCTGGAAAAGCCATAATGACGATATGGCTTTAGTAGATCCATTTATTTCTGATTGCCAAAGTGTAATTTCTTTAGATTATCTTAGTAATGTAGTGCGATTTTGATCAATAGAGATATATAAGAAAGTAGGGAGGTTGATGCACGAGTAATGCAATTTTATGATTTGATGGGTATTGTTTTGTTTTATTAATTATTCTGTTTTCTTGAACATTGTCTTTAAAATTTTGGAAATTAAGATATACCCATCGGGAATATAGAAAACTAATAATATAGGAAATGTCATTACTTTAACATGGCTCATTAGGAACTAAACCATTTTTTTATGCTGACATGACAGTTTGGTATCCAGCAGAATTTAGAAAAATTCTAAATAAGCTTAATTTTTATTTATCAAAGTTGGAATATCAGTTTAAAATGTATATTTGTTGGGATTATAGCTGAAATTTTTGTAAAGCAGGCATTTTTTTTTCTTTGCCTTTTTTTATTGATTATGGAATAGTTAGATCAAGGCTAGTATGCAAAACATGGACTAAATAATAAAAAAAAGGCACAAATGTACAAATTATGCTCTTTTGGAAAAACTAGTCCTTCTGTCTTCAGTCTAAGGTAAAAAAAAGTCAAAATAGAAATGCAAACAAAACTAGTTTCAATTGATGTTACTATTCATGCTGTTATACTTGTCTGTATTTTTTTACTCGCTTATTGTTTTTTTTAATAGAAATTCTTGTCACTAAAAAATACAATAGTTAGCATAACACTAAAAAAATGAGAATAATCAATAAATTTTAAAATAATAATATAAAAGCTTATAATAATAGAAGAAATTTTTTAGAGCACTTTATATCCAAAAAGGCATAAAGTACTATAACATGGAGAGCTAATCTAAACGAAACTCAGTACCTACCTAACCGCACTAAATAACTAGACACTAACTGCTTCAACAGCCCAAAGAAGGCAAACGATTCCACGAACCGGCAGCTTTTTTAGTTAATGAATGTCTTCCATTAGTTTCTAGCAAAATTTTGCAAAGTTAATAGCGATTTGAAGGATTCTGGCTGAAATGAAACAAGTAGTTAGCATAAATATCGTCAATTTACATAGTGATCTCAAAAATAGATTTGTTAATACCTCGTCCACGAAACTGAACTGAGTGTTTTTTAATGTTATTCCTTGACAGTAGGAAAGATCGTTCAGATGCCTTTCCAAAAACTAACCTGACAAGTATATGTCCAATAAGAGAGTCATACTTACTCCCACCATTTACCCGTGCCGCAGCCATTTTAACATTTGCCTCTCAATTACTTAGACTATCTGTCTTGGCTTGTCTCTTTCTACAATTAGCCATGTCTTGATGCAACATACTGCAAAATAAATACTTGATAACTAAATACTTGATAAATACTTGAAATGAATAAAATACTTGATAACTTAAATTCAAAATCAACGGACTCGGTCGAGTCCGTTGACAAAAGGACTCATTCTTATAGCCCGTTTTTTGAACTCTCTGTCCTTTTCTCTGTGTTGATTTGATATTAAGCAGTCTATCCATCACTGCCAGTGCATGACCTTTCAAGTATTTACTCAATTTTATTGCCAAGGGAGAGTATCAATGTCCACTTTGAAGTTGTAAAATATAGCACACATTGACTACTTCTGTAATAGCCCTTTCTTCACTGCGTTTACCAGTTCGACTGCACCCTCTTTGGTATTTATATTTCCCTTAAAACCAAGTTGTATGCGATTTCGGTTTTCACCCTATCTTACTTTTTTCGTTGTTTATTCATAGTTGTGTGTTCAAGTATTTCGGTAAAAGTTTTTAGAATCTGAAATGCAATATTCCAGAAGAGGACTTTTGCAGAGAGCTATAGACGCTATCCGTTGATGCATTGGACGTATTCCATTTTCAATGTATAGGGTACTTTGAAAATAAAGTTTACCTATAGCCTCATTTTCCTATGTAATTACCTTAGTTAACTACAAGCTGGCTCTGTAGTTGTAAATATCATTAAAAAAAAAAGTCAACTTGAACCATTATCTAAAAATTGCTCTATTCTCATAGGATGGAAGTTATCAAGACTCGAATGAATTTCATTGTATTCATTTTGTAATCACTTTGAGAAATAATCAAACATATGTTAGGTTTTCACTGTTATGTTTTCACTGTCACTGTTTTCACATGTCAGTTTGTCACCTTTTTTACATGTCAAGCATTCACTGTCACTGTTTTCACTTGTCATGTTGTCAAAAATTATAAAACGATACTTTCAAAAAAAAACTATTTTGCTGAAAGTTAAAGTGATCTTAGTCAAACTAGATGACCAATCAATCAACATCTTTGAAGTGGTGATGCCTTTACATAAGTCTACCGAGACAGGGTCCAAACCTAGAAGCAAAACTATTCAAGGTCCCCTAACAAGCAGGGAAGTAAAAAAAGAAAAATACAAACAAAACGGATTATCGGAATACATGATTATTTTCCTGGCTTCTCTGTTAATCAAAATTGGCTAAATTTGGGCTTTTATCCCCCTCCACTTTTCCCCTGAATCGGCTTTAAACGGCAACGCTGCAACTCCTAGAATTTGTAACTAAAACTGCAATTTCAGTTTATATCTTTAAGGTAGTTTAACACGAACTTCAATGATTATAGCAAGTATTCAAGATAAAACTTAAAAATTTTCCAATATGTTAATGACCCGAAAAATAGTACTGACATATTAAGTGTTTTGCTTTCCGTAAAGAAAATTACTGGCTGTAAAAAGTGCGAGGAACAACAGAAAAAAAAACTATTTGTAACGTTATATTTATCATTTACTCTCAAATGATAGAATTAACCTAGATTAAGTTTCTTCTGTCGGGATTGAAAAGTCAGCTGCTTTTTAAGACTCTTTAATTGTATCGCTGAATACATCCAAAAGCTAGCCTTTATTTTTACAATCAGAACATAAAAATATAAGCAGAAAAACGCCTATGTTGGAATACCATATTTGATTAGTTTCCGCTTTATTTAAAGAAAGTCAATGAGCATTTTTCTCATCTTAGTGCTACTTTAGAATCTTCATGAACTTGTTTAGCTCCAAAGGGGCAAGGCTCTCTTGAACTTCCAAATATTCATCTGTCACATCGATTTCTTGGCTCTTGAAATGAGTCACGAACTAGGAAGAACTTGGGTGACATTTTCTTAAGTTATTCCCTTTTAGCTTTTTTTCTTCCATACGAAGCGAAAGACTTCAAAGCGACTAGTCTAAAAAATTAAGCTTATTGGACTAAATTTTTCTCTATGGAGGACTTAGGGATGTAAACAAACATTCTACGTTGCCACTCAACTGATGAAATTAAATGTCCTTTAAATCAAGTCCAATTTTTGCCTTAAAATACTCTCTTGATTCAATTACATTAAATAGTCATAAAAATGACAAACGATATGTGTATAAAACGATACAAAATGATATATAGTGCAAACGCGGGATTATGTTTCATCTCCTGACTATTTAAGACACTGTCTGTTTTACGTTAAGGATATTGAAAAGTTACCTTACACCTGGACTATCTTACCTTACCAATCCTACTAATGAGTTATCTTACCAATGGACTCTCTCCTTCTCACGCAGGCACCGGATTTACCAATAGACCACTTCGGCCTGCTGAAGTCCATCTACTATATAGCAGGCAATTCAAAATCTCTGAAGGATCCTATTTCATACGTGATATCAAGGAAGAATTGTATTAACAAAAAAAAAAAAAAAACAGACCTTGCCAGCTTAATCCCTATGGATTGTTGCAGCATCTATGACTAAGAAACAACTTGTATACTCTGTACAGCCTTAGAGAGTTTTTTGATAATCTGGATTTCAGAAAACCAGCAGCTGAAATTTATAATTTTATACGCAGGATGCAGAACAAACAGCCAAATTGAACGAGAAACCCACCTCTAGTTTATCAGAATGTGACTTTGGTAAGTGGCATGGACAAAGCTAATGCATGTGTCAAACATACGAAGAAAACAATTGGAAAGGAAGATCCAGATAAAGAGGCAGTAGCAAGAATGGCAGCAAAAGTGAAAGGATTGCCTGAAAAAGACCAATATGAACCATATAATCAGCTTTTCTCTTTTTTTTGGAAATTTGGGACATCATCAAGAATTTGCCAAATAAAGTCCCAGGTGCTGATATGGTGCATCCTCAATTTGTTAAAAACCTTCCACAAGGATGAGTAGAAATCCTGTTGGAAATAATAAATAATTCCTGGATGAGTGGATATTTTCCAAAAGTATGGAGGTCAGGATTAGCAGTAATGATTCTAAGCAAGGCAGAGACACCTCAAAGCTAGAAAATCATAGATTTGTCACTTTATGCCTGTGTTGGGAAAAGTGTATGAGAGACTGGTAAAGAAAAGGTTAAACTGAGAAGTGGAGAAGAGAAAGATAATCAAATATGTGCAGTGTGGGTTCAGGAGAAACAGGATCACAATAGAGAACTGGTTTGTTTTCAAAGAGATGCTGTTTATGCTTTACAAAATGTACTCATAATGGTAGCTGTCTTAGTAGATGTTTTGGTACATTTGATAATTTGGTACATAGACAGATTTTACTAGGATTAATTGAGACTGGGATTCAAGGAAGAATGCTAAAGTTTACAAAGAACTATCTTGAAGACCGTGAAGTGCAGGTTAGAGTGGGTAAAACTATTTCCAGGGAATTTACTGACGGAAAAAGAGGAGTCCCTCAGGACTCAGTTCTAGGTCCAGATTATTATAACCCGAGGAGCATAACATATCTTTAGAGGATGGTGATTCTAGTGCAGGAATTGTTGCTGATGACAATACCCTATGGGTAGTGGAGATAACTATTGAAGAAGTTGTACCCGTTATATTATCTGTTCTTGAACAGCTTGAAAATTGGGCTTTTGACATTGACTTGAGCTTTTCAGCTCATAAAACAAAAGCTATGCTTATAGCAAGAATGAAATTGCTTGAACTACCATTCCTGACCCTAAATAGAGCACCCATGGAATTCGTGGACCAAATAAAGTTTCTGGGAAGCACAATGGAGAAATGTTTGAACTGGAATCTGTATACTGACAGCATTAAAGCAGCCTTTATTAGGAGGATAAACATAATGAAGACATTAACAGCAGTCACATGGGGAAGCAAAGCCAATTTCTTAGATCAGTTCTACACCACATATATTAGGTCAAAATTGGAATTTGCAGCTGTGGTATATCATCCTGCAAATAAGTCATCTCTTAAAAAGCTAAATGTGATCAAAATACAGTAATGAGGATTGCATTTGTAGCTAGGAAAACGACCCCAGTGTCATTCCTGGTATCAGAAGTGGTCTGTAAGATCTAGAAACAAGAAGGAATACTATTACACTGAGATATTTAGCAAAAATATGGGGATCAGATAGAACAAATCCATTGAAATCAAGGATTGTCAAACCAGGTCTGTATATGACTGCGAACAATTGTAGAAAGCGGAATCAATTAAATTTATTTGAAAGATCTATTCAATTATATGCTCAATTTGACCTAGAACTAAAGATCACAGATATGCTGCGAGTTCCAGACATAGAGTTATCTCCACAATGGGAAAGCTGCAGAATTTAATGCTCAACTATCATAGAGAAAAAAGAAAACTTAGACTTAGCCACTGGCTTCAGACTGCTGATTGAAGGGTTATTCAGGGGTTTCCTGGATATTTATACTGACGGATTCAAAGTTTTCCAAATTATAAAGATTATAGCCCAGTTGGAGCTGCATTTGTTATACCAAAGAAGAAAGTTACAGCACGCTACAAGCTACCTAAACAAATGTCGAATTTTCAAGCTGAAGTGATAGCAATAAAGAAAGCAGTGACGTATGTAAAAGAAACAGAATCAGTCAAAGTACTTTCAGGGCCGGAGGCTGTTTTACAGTGGGTTCCATCCCATGCTGATATATATGGAAATGAACTAGCTGACCAAGCTGCAAAAAAATGGCAACACTCTTGGTGGCCCTTTTACAAGATATGAGACTCCAACTCAGATTATACTACTACTACTACTAACAACTCACCGCAGCACAAAGCCGCCTGAGGCCAACACAGCTACGCACGCTCCTCCTCCACCCCAATCTATTCAAAGCCTCCCTTTTTACACCCGCCCACGAAGTTCCCATTTCCTTTAAATCTTTCTTTATGACGTCCTCCCACCCCAGACGGGGACGACCTGCTTTCCGTTTAGCCCTAGATGGTTGGCCGAAAAGAACAATCTTCGGCAATCTGTCATCCATCATCCGCACAACGTCCCCTAACCACCTCAACCTTTCTTTCATTATAGCCCTAGAGAGCGGTATTGAACGACATTTTTCGTATAGCCTATTGTTTGAAATACGGTCAGTCAGCCGGGTACCCAGAACAATCCTTAAGCAATTTTTCTGGAAATCATCTAGCAAATCTTCATCCGCTTTTTGGAGCGTCCATGCTTCAGACCCATATTTGACCACTGTCATTACTGTAGCTTCTAATATTCTAATCTTGGTTTGCAGACTTATCTTCCTATTCTTCCAGACTTTTTTTAACTTTGAAAAAAACACCCTGAGCCTTGGCTATTCTATTTCTAAGATCTTCAATGCTCCCACAATCTTTACTAATAATACTACCAAGGTAAGTGAAGCTGCCCACCTGATCAATCTTTCCATTACCCAACGTCACCTTTTCATCTTCACTTATTCCTAGCCTTAGTGACTTAGTCTTTCTAACATTAATTTTCAAACCAATTCTAGCACCCTGAACTCGCAAAACCTCTAAAACTTCATTCATTTTGCTCACACTTTCATCTAGGATGCTTAAATCATCAGCATAATCCAAGTCCAGGAGACTTTTTCCTCCCCATTTGATTCCGTGGTCTCCCATTGCCTTTTCTGTGCTCCTTTAAACAAAGTCTATCAAAATAATCCATATAAAGAGGGATAGAACACAACCCTGCTTAACTCCTGATTTAATACAAAACCAGCTACTAACCTCATTTCCTACCTTAACCGCAGCAGTGTTATTCTCGTACATAACACTAATCACTTTAATGTATTTGTCTGGTATACCATACAAGGATAAAACCTTTACTAAAGCTCTTTTATCAACAGAATCGAACGCTTGCTCATAATCTATAAAACTGAGGACCAAAGGTGTTTGAAAACTCAGGCACTTCTCAATTATTAGCCTAAGAGTGAAAATTTGGTCGACATATCCTCTACCTTTTCTAAAACCGCACTGCTCTTCTCTTAAAACTTTGTCTACGGCATCTCTCAGTCTAAAAAGTATCATATTACTAAGTAATTTACTACCTACAGAGACCAGACTAATGTCTCGATAATTACCACACTCACTTTTATCACCTTTCTTATAAAGTGACTTAATTAAGGTTTTCCTAAAATAGTTAGGTACTTCCCCTTTTTCAAAAATCATATTCATAATCTTCAATAACTTATTTCTAACTTAGGAGCCACCATATTTAAGAAACGGATTTACCACCCTATCAGCACCTGGAGCCTTATTATTCTTTAATCCTTTTAGTACTGTTGCTAATTCCTTCTCCCAAAACAAATCTTCCTTCACATCCAAGGTACCACAAACTTTTTCATTTTCCTCTATATTTTTTCCTGCAACTCTATCTCGGTTAAGCAATTTCTCAAAATGTTCGGCCCATCTCGCTTTAGTTTTTTCCTTATCGCTAATTGCGACCCCATCCCTATCTTTAACTGGGACAAGTCCGGATTAACCACTCCCTCTCAATTTGTTAACGTGCCAGTACAATATTTTACTATTATGCCGTCTAGCTGCATCTTCCAGATCCTCGGCAATTTTATCCATGGCCTCCACTTCAAACCTCCTTAGTTATGATGATTGAAAAGATTATAAAAAAGGGACAGCAATACTATTTCGAGGAAAATCGTAACCAATCTGTATACTGGTTCACAACACGTAAAATCAGAAGAAAGTCATATTTTATAAAGTAAAACTTTATAAGAACCTAACAAGGAGAGAAGGAACCATAGACGTTCGTCAAAGGTCCAGACATGCAGGGACTCGTTCATATCTTGTGAAATTTTGTGGAGAGGTAAGCACTTGTCACTATTGTGACAGTGAAGAGACAGTTGAACATATTTTAATTGAGAGAACATTACATGCACCAGAGAGGTCCCATAGTATCATTCTTCAAGGAACAAAAGGAAAATATTTCAGTGAATTTTCTTATGGGTGGTTTTTCGAGTGATGATGTAAATACCACAGTCGTACGCTTAGTGGTGCAATTCTTAGAAAAAAATTGATGTGATAAGAGTATATGATTAAAGAGGTTGGGAATCATTTAATTTTCAGCTTGACAAGTTAATATTTGAAGAATATGGAGAGAGCACCTGGGTAACCATGTAGTCAAGAGTGGTCTGAAATCTCATCATCTTCATCTTGTACACTCTGTTTTAAATTTGCTGTTTGTTGTGTAATTAGACAACCCTACAAACAATTTGCGTGGGCATGAAGCAACGATAAAACAAAATACACTGAAGACTGCTTTTTAAGAATTTCTATATCCACAAAGCTTTTGTATTGATTTTGCACTTCTGTAAAGTGATGGGCCTGTTTCTGCGGCTATGAACCGGCCGTGGAATAGTCAAACAGCTCGTGGCAATGAACTGTAAGTAAGGAGTGACCCGGCTCAATAGTAAACATAGTTCTAAAGAACGTAATTTTGACACTAATAGATATTCAAAAGAAATCGAATTTTTATGCCGATTTCAAGTATATAAGTTTCATCTTAACCATCAAAAGTTACGAGCCTGAGAAAGTGTGCCTTATTTTCGAAAATAGGAAGAAACAACCCTAAATTCATAGCATATTCATCAAAATCATACCATCAAATTCAGCTTATCAAAGAACCCTACTGTGGAGGTTTCAAGGTCCTATCTGCAAAAATGTGGAATTTCGTATTTTTTGCCAAAAGAAAGATCACGGATGCGTTTTTTTTTTTTCAGGGGTAATCGTATCGACCCAGTGGTTAGAATATTGCGAGAGGGCTGATTCAAACGGAAAATAAAAGTTCTAAAAAGTTCTAGTACTCTCTTTCAGTGACTAAAAAAAAAATTGGAGGACAACTAGGCCCCCACCCACGTTAATTTTTTCCTAAGTCGCCCAACCAAAATGCCGAGATAGCCATGTTGTTCAGCATACTCAAAAAATTTAATAACTATGTCTTTCAAGATGACTTAATCTCCCAGAGTCCCTGGGGGAAGTGCTGCAAGTTGTTAACTCTGCCCATTGTTTACGCATAGTACTGATTATTAGGAAGTATACAGACGTTTTCAGGGGGGATTTTTTCTGGTGCGGGGTTTGGTGGGAGGGGATTACGTCGGAGTACCTTTCCATGGAGGAATTTTCCATGGGGAAAGGGAATTTGCCATGAAGGGAGCGCCGGATTTCTCAGCATTATTTAAAAAACGATCAGAAATTAAATAAAAAACATGTTTTTTGAACTAAAAGTAAGGAGCAACATTAAAACTTAAAACGAACGAAAATTATTACGTATATGAGGGGGTTCGTCCCCTCGTCAGTACCTCGCTCTTTCCGCTAAAGTTTTTTTCGTACTTTCAGAAGAGCTATTTATTCTAATTAAACGGCCTTCGTGATTCAGGGGTCATTCTTAAAGAATTGTAACAGAATTCGAGCTTTAGCGTAGAGACCGATGTATTGACGAGGGGGAAAACCTTCTCATGTACGTAATAATGTCTGTCCGTTTTAAGTGTTAATGTTGCTCCTTACGTTCAGTTGAAATCATTTGTTGTTTTTTTTTTATTCAACCTAAAGACGGGGTGGCGCAACTTAATAAGGAAATATCAGCAATCAACTTTGGTTGGAATCAGTCGTCTCCTCCTGATAGATATGCTGATGACACGAAAGTGGAATCGATCCCCCAACACCGAAAAGACAATATATAAGACACTAATTGGCATTCCTAACTAAGTATTGATGAGATACGACAGCTTCTTTTGGTAGATTCTCGATGATTAGAATTAGGAAGCTCTCTTCAATTTTGATCGGTCTTGACCCCCCCCCCCCCAAAAAAAAACAAAGTAGAGCTATGAAATTAGTTGCTAAGCCACCATCGTGTTTGGTTAAATATCTAATAACTTATTTTTGTAGATGTCCTGATGACAAGAATTTATAGAGACTCTCCCATGATGGAGGTCAGTTGGTCAGTTTGTCTAAATTGGAAAACCCGTTCTTTTGTTTGTCCAGGTTAAAAGAATTTGGCTCTCCACCCTCCCTTCCGACATGACCCAGATTTGTAAAATGGGTTTCGGGCCCTAAAATGGCACAAAAAGAACCTTAGACTCCCTCTTCCTGCCATCATTGCTGGAGATATGACAAACTGTCCTAGTAGATGCTGTGATAATACAAATGTAAGGATCCTTTATTTTTCCTTTCATAACAGAGTCCAGATCTGGTGCAACTGGCACTTACTTTTATTTCCCATACAGTTTGCTGGAGGTACGCTGATCCCGTCTGGTAGATATTTTGATGTAAAATTACTCACACTCATCCCCTTTCCCTCCCTGACAAAAATCAAATCGGTCAAGAGTCCCAAGAGACACTATTAAGACTCTGGTTCTTACTTTCCACCACGTTTGGCTGATACCCGACAACTTCTCCGGGAGACGTCCTGATTAACGAGACCTTTTTGAAATTGAAGTCTTCACCATCCATGAACAGGATGTATTGCGTCTAGACACCCTAAATGCACAGCTAGAACAATAGCCTGTACTTTCTGTCAAATCTGATGACTTGTTTTGGTAAATGTGCTGATGACTAATTTGCCCTTCCCTGTCTCTTTGCTCACCCCTCTTGCAGCCAAACTTGTTTTAGTCTACTTCTGGGCGGAGATATTTGCATATGAAATGTCAGAAAATTCTGTGTAAATTGAAAAATTCTTAAAAAGGCCAAAAAAAGGAATATGGGATTTATTTATCAACTCTTCTAGATTTATTACTTTATTACCTGGAAATGTGACAGAAGTGTAGAAATAAGATATTTCTTCATTTTGCCGTTCTAGTTCACATTACAAGACAAGGACCCCTAAAAGCTTACTTTTATAAATAGAACAGATTCATTTTGCTTGACTTGAAACCGCGCAGCAAGCTAGGGGGAAAATTTGTAGAACATCGGAGTTTTTTTCCTTATCTGTTATACAATATTCATATTGGAAAAAGTTCAGATTTTTAAATGCTGACGCTTTCCTGCATACCACAAACCAAGCGGGGAAAAAATCTAAGAAAATTTGGTGTATTGTGCAACACTTTTATATAAAATTATTTTATTTTATATTATTTTATACTATGATTTTAATTCAGAACAAACAATAGCAAGGAAATAAAATATTTAACCGCATTCGAAAATGCATATGCAATACGAACAAAAAAATTCTCTTTTTTATCTTTGTCCGCTCTTTTTTGACCGATACCAGTCTATTACAACAATGTTTTAGTAATTTTTTTTTCTCAGGAGAGCATCTTAGTTGTTTTTTTTGTTTTTTTCTGTTTTTTGTTAATACTAAACTTAGCGTTTCTATGAATCTACTGAGTTATTGCTTCTGAAGCTCCTATCTACTTGTTATTCCTAATCCTTACTGCTTCTCCCGACCCTTTGCCGAGCCAAGAATTCAACTCCATCTTCTGATAATCCAAAACTGCTCCAGTTGCTTCTGTTCAGCTATTTTTATTTTTTTTCATTTTCTAATTTCTCTTTATCTTTTTTTCATTTTCTTTGCTGTTTGATTTTTTTGTGTTGAAAAAATAACTCAGCGTAGCTATATGTAGCTCCGCAACATTAAGAGATGACAATTATTAGCTTTTCCCGGCATGAGGATTGTGAAGTAGAGACCAAAATCTCCTCTGCTGTTTGCGAAATTATCCGTAATTTTTCAAAAAAAAAATGTTTGTCTAGCCTGCTAAATATTAGAAAGAAGTAGTAAAGCGAAACCTTCCTTTTTTAAGCAAAAATTCGTACGGATGGCGTAATAATCCTCTCCAAAAGTCCTAACATATCATGTGATTTTGCCTCGCATAGAACATGAAATAATCTCTTAGAACGCAGAGTGAAATTCTGTTTTTTCTTTAGGTTTTGGGAAATAGTTTGCGAATGTCAGTCTGGATATCCTGAATTTCAAAGTTTTGGTTCTTCGAAATTTTTTATTTTAGTTGTATTTTCTGACATTTTGCATGCATGTAAAACATGGGCCCAAAAGTAGATTGATACATGTCCATTTACGACCCAACTCATAGGTGGGAGAAGAATGAGGTTAACTCCAGAATTTTTTCGTCCGAACAAAAAAAATTAGTCTAATCTTGATAGTCAGAAGATAGTCAGATCTTAACCAAATTTGATAGGAAGTGAAATCCAGCGTCCAAGCTGTTCCCTTCGGGTGTCTAGACACATTTTTATGCATTTTTGGGTTCCTAAGTTTATGTCATGTGGATATATGAAAGAAAAAGTTGTCGGAAACAAACTTTGTGGTAAGTAAGATCTAGTATTCTAGTTATACTATTTAGGGATTTAGAAACAATGTCCCCTTTGTGGGAGAAGGAAAAGCTAAGGATCCCTAAATTCTTTTCATCAGGATATCTAGCAAAAGGCTTACGTACATTACATCTGTTGTTGTTTTTTTTTGCTACAAGGAAATGAACATAGAAGGTATAGTATTATTTATGATATAATGAATAATATTATTCATTGCTAGCCTAGGCCAATAAAAACTAGAATTTTAAATATTTTTCTTGGCTTTTGAAACTTGATTTAGCCTGTTCATGTGCTGTTTAAATATGTCACAATAGTTTTCGGACTTCAACGGCTACAATAAACCGTTTCTGTGCGGACATTTTCTCGATTTTCTTGCTCCGTAACCTGTGAGCCGTTTTGAGTTTAAAAAAATTATGTCCATGTGATCCAAGGGTTGGCTATGGAACTTTTGATGCATCACTATATGCCAATAAACCTGTCAACAAGTCTATCAACAACTGAAATTACAACATTTTTATACAATTTTGAAAAAGGCTAAATCTGTGATCCGTCTTGAGTTAAAAACAATC
>JAQQPU010006688.1:19128-41584 GCA_029168905.1 Artemia sp. Kazakhstan ARC1039
CTGCTAATTTTAGTAAAATGTAGAGTGTAGGTGGCATTTAGATTTTTGTAATGTTTAAAAGTCGTTTTTTTTTAATGTTGGTGCCACTGAGAGGAGAGGAGGTGGGATTTAAAAAAAAATTAAAAAAAAAAGAGCTGATCAAGTTAGTTGTGAATGTTCGTACCAAATTTATGAGAAATAATTTCCTAATCTAAAATTTTTGTGGACATTTTCCACTGTTGGCTTTGAGGTTGAGCGTTTGCTTAGTGATAATTCTCCTGGTTTTCAAGGTTCTGTTGATAGTTTAACACTATCTGATGCTTAGCTCCAATATCCTTATAGGCTATCTTTGCTTCGTCAAGAAAAATAGATTCGATGGATCCTCCTTCTTCATGGAAAACCATGGCCTCAATGATTTCCCTTTCTGATGGTTTCCTTTTGATGGGTTTTTGTACTTTTTTTATTAATTATATGGGCTAGCTAAGTACACGTTAGTATAAAATCATTGTGCTGGGGGGAACTATTTCTAACTTATTATTATTTGTTTCAGTTACGGTTGTCAAAATGTTATTGTTATTTATTTTGATTACGATAGCGTTATTATTTTGGTTTTGATTATTTATTTATTTATATCTTTTTTGGTTTCTTGCTTGTAAAGTTTTAATCTTTATAACCTTTTTAGCCGGTTGCACTCTTATGACAATAGACATTTTAGCCATAAAAATTTTGTATTTGAATCCTTCTACTAGATTAAGAATTGAAAAATGAATAACCAGGCAAGAAAGTGGAAATTAGTTAAAATATTAAAATGGAAATTATTCAGTAAATATATAATATTGTGGGATCGGTTGTTACTGTTACTTTTATTACTTTTTTTCGTTTATTTTACTGTTCTTACTTTTATTTTGAAAACAACCAGCAGTAAGTTTGAAATCAAGAGTTTGAATCTATGCCGTTTAGAATATCTTCAGTTTCTCACAACTCATCTATTTTCTATTTCTTTGTTTTATTATTGCTGAAAAGTCAAAAAAGTCATCCGTCCGCTGCAGATTTTCAATTTCCCCCTTTTCAATGTTTATCCTGGAGATGATGAGTCATTGCTTATCCCAAATGTCAGAAATAAATTCAAATAAAAAGTTATGAGTTGACTTAGTTAAATTGATATTCTTCCAAGCAGATGGTCAATTTAAAGCTGGTCAGCTTAAGCTTAAAACTGTTTTAGTTTTAATGAAAACCTGTGCGAAAGAAGTACTTTTTAATAGCTCAGCATCATGGACTTTGTCTTTTCAAATGTGTGTTCATCAATTAACTGTTGCTGTGTCCTCTCAATAGTTTGTTTTCTCAACAAAGTATTCTACTCGAAAGACTTTACAGCCAGAAAATATGGTACGATATCTTGCGCATGACGGATGCTAGTGTTTCCAATGTGGCCCGAAAGAAACGGAGGGCTCAAACACTTTAAACACCCCGTTTTGGGAAGCCAGAAATCCCCGCAATTTTCATCGAGTTTTCGGATAAAAATTTGCGTTGAGCCTCAATAACTTTAAATTTAATCAGATATGTTTAGTAATTCTGGCAAAGTACTGTTAAAAACCTGACTACACACGGGTTTTCCCCTATTTCCCATGCTCTGGCTGTAATTACTAAAACGTTATCTATGAGTATGTGTGTAAACTTTTGCAGTTGAAATGTGGATCGAAGTGATGTAAGATAAGATTTGTTTCTAGAAAATGGCTGGGACAAGCACAGATGGACCCAATTTGCATTTCAGTGTAAACTTAAAATGGGGCTTATCTGTTATAGCGACCTCACTCAAGTTCTTCATTTGTCGACGCACTGTGGAATCGGCTTCTTTTGCTAGTTTCTTTCACCTTAGCGTGAGACAAGACAAAGACAAGTGGCAGAATAGATGGGAAATATATGATTTGGGGTATATGTATTTGCACATTAGTGGTGGGTGAAGTTAGAAAACAATTCTTACTTCATGATATGCAGAATAATTGTACCTCACATGTTTTACATGCACACCTGCTATACTTTACCTTCACCCCCCCTCCCCTAATGTCCAAATACATAGCCCAAATTTGTTTCTAAAATATTGTACTTTCCTCGTACTTAGGTATATTTCATGAGGATTAACCTAACTTCACTTCTTGAGTGGGGTCGCTATAAGAGAGAAGTACCCTTAAAATAAGCACGGCATAAAAATAAATACAATTAGGTCAGTCAGAAAAAAAGACATATACACAAGTCAACATGTCGTCAAGATTGAAAACAATTGATCCTAGTAAAACTTACCAAGGAACTCAACTGATTGATAAAAACACAAAGAAGGGGTAAACGAAGGAAATCACATAATTCAAGCAGCTCGTGGTAACGAACCGTGACTTCGTGAGTAGGGAGCGACTCGGCCCAATAGTAACCAAAACTCTAAAAAGCGGAATTTTGATACCAATAGATGCGTTAAAAGGATAGGACTTAGTGCTGATTCCAAATATATGAAATTCATTAAGTTTAAGGTTACCCATCAAAAGCCGCAAAGCTCTTGTATTTATTTCGCATTTGTGTAACGTGATGGGCCTGTTTCTGTGGCTATGAACTGGCCGTAGAGTAGTCAAACAGTTCGGGGTAACGAACTGTAAGTAAGGAGCGACCCGGCTCAATAGTAAACCAAATTCTAAAAAACGGAATTTTAACACCAATAGATAGTCAAAAGAATCGAATTTTTATGCTGATTCCAAGTATATAAGTTTCATCTTAACCATCAAAAGTTACGAGCCTGAGCAAATTTGCCTTATTTTCGAAAAAAGAGAGAAACAACCCTAAAAGTCATAGCATCTTAATGAAAATCATACGATCAGCTTCAGCGTATCAAATAACCCTACTGTAGAGGTTTCAAGCTCCTATCTCTAAAAAACGGAATTTTTCAACGGAGAGTGAAGTTTCCAGAGGTGAATTTTCCAGGGGAAAATTTACAAGGGTGAATTTTCCAGAATTACTATTCAGAATTCTTTTTATTTGTCTCACTTTCCCTTTGGCGACTCAATTTTACATGTGGAGATGTCCCGGGAGAATTGTCTGAGAAAAATTTTCAGAGGGTGGGAATTGTCTGGGGGATTTTCGTGGAGAATCCGTGGGGGATCTTTCTGGGAGAGAAACATTCCACTGGGAGGATGTTTCTGGAAAAATTCTCAATAGAAGGGGGATATTCCCTGCATTATTTAAACAAAGATTAGAAATTAAGTAAAAAAAAGTCTTTTTCAACTGAAAGTAGGCTAAGGAGAATTTCCTGCCCTAATTGTCCGCTTATAAGCCATAGCTTGTTTTTCAGTACAAATGATAACTGCACGCACAGATTTTATCTATGATTTTATTTTAGACATATCAGGCTCGTAATTTTACCTTCTGCAATTTCTCCTTAAGTTTTTTTTTGCTTATTTATGCCTATTAACTTGCTAAAATATTTTTGCTTCTGATAGTCTGAAATTTCGTGAGAATATGTGTTTTAATACGTTTTGCAATCTGCTCTGCTGCCAGAAAATGTGAAAAATATTTTTGGGAAAAAAAATTTGAAAAAAAATATGTGAAGAAATGCATCTTATATTGAACCAATTATTTTCGACTGTTAAAAAAAATCTAGAACTTTCAATTTCCAATTAAATAATCCCTCTTCCAAGATTCTACGATCACCCATTCTATACGGAGTTGACGGGAAAATGAAATTAGATATATGGAAGACACCTCGTTCTTCAGTGAGCATCCACAATGGGAGCGCTTTGATTGCCAACAAATGCAGACTGTTGCTAGTCTACACGCACACATGTGTACGCATTGCTATGGCCTATTTTCTTAATATAGCTTGAGTATTAGCATTTGAAGATTAACCAAATATGTTTAGAAGTTGTCAGATGAGTTGCTCATTTAATCTCACACTACTTTTCTAAACACCATTTCCTCCGTATTTAACTACTTTAATGACCCTGAAGACTTCCTGAAACTCGTTCTCTTGAAGAAGAAGTAAGTTAATTTTCACGCAAATCACCTCACTTGCGATACTGTCTCCTGGGGGCAATTCCAATTTCATCCGAACCTTAAACGACCTAGGACACTATCAAGGGGTTATCAACTTGTTTTTGTTGGAAGAAAACTCTTTAAAGCACTAAAAGAAAATCTGTAGCAAGTCTAATTACTTGGAGCTTCTAGAGCAATTGAATCGTTGTGAAATTTGTTAGATATAAGATTGTATTTCAATTAAGTTTTCTCGCATCTTTTTTCTTGAAAACTCGAGGGATCAAGATAGAGGGGGAGAGAGAGAGATTTAGTTAGATAGCGAAGGAAACAGATTAGATCATAGTCCAATAGTTACTGGGTAAAAAATTTCGATTTCGTTAATTCAAAATATGAATTAGCCAAAGGAAACTAAGACATAAAGAGTAGAAAACAATTGGTTTCAGTACTCAGATTTTGATTTTTGACGCGGTTATTTCAGATAAAGGGGCTATAAAACCCTTGGGCGATTTTAGGGGGATAGATTGGGCACTTGCCCTGAGAACAGAAATTTTAGTGGCGTGAAATTTAAAATAAATAGTTGGGCTTTTTTTAGCTCTCTTGGCTTTTTTAGCTCTCTCTACTCTGATTATTGGCTATATTAAAATAGCCATGGAACTGTACAAATGTAACCTTAAAGTGGTGTTTTTCACTGCCCATTGCTGAATCGCTAAAATGAATTTTATTATTAAAAATTCTGTTATTGGGAATTGAGTTTGTTTTGAGCACTGGTATAAATTCCAAAAATATTATTTCACATGGAAAATTCCACGCAAAAAAAAAGTGAAAGATAACTTTCCGAGTTCTAACATTAATAAAATTTCAGCATGCTGAAACTAGATGACATCACATCATTTTGGTTTTCGTTCTGGAAAAGGGAATGGAAGATCTTGCACAATTAAATTTTAAAGAGCCCTATCTGGAACTGTTACATTATCTTTATTAAGAGCTGACAATAATCATTTGTTTTTAATTTTTTGTTGCTGTTTTTAAGACATATGTTTTATAATAAATCTTTTGCTGCGAGTTTCGTATGACTATGTTTCTAATGGCCATAACTAAATTGTAAAAAAAAAAATATATACATATTTCTTATAATAGTAGATATTGCTTTTTGAAAATTAATTTGATTTGGGTTGTCAATAACGTTCACAAACAAAAACATTAGAATGAAGGGTGGGTCTTACAAACCGAAATTTTAAGCCTGTCAAAATTAGATTGCAATACATTATTTCAGTTGCCAATGTAGAAAAGGAATGGAAGACCTAGAAATTAAAAATTTATGTTGCTACCTTGTCTTTGTTGTTGTTGAGAGTTGCCTATCATTTCTAGTTTACAAATACCATTTTCATGCATGATTTTTTCAGAGTAACTTACAAGAACTAACTTTATTTTTAGAGAAATGGACTATTCTTTGTTTTATCTGTTTGCACCATATAAATTCCCCCCCCCCTACCAAAAATAAAAATGAACTTCAAGAAGGGCAGGGGCGTAACTTGCTATAGGAGCAGAGAGTCAACTGCCCCTAGACTCCAGTTTGCCCCTCTCCCAGCTAAAATTTAACGTCTTCAAAATCTTATTAAAACTAATATAGGCCTATATAAATCAAGCATCCACAGGAACAGATAAGTTTTCTTTACTATACGTTGCTTTTATGGTACAATATGGCTCATTTTTCATTCACTGTCATTTTCACTTGACGTGGAAAAATTGGCTCCAACTTTGCTCCCCCCCCCCCCACCGATTTTGACAAAATTACGCCACGGAGGAAGAGTCAACCTTCTTTCACCTAAGGCTATTGTCACACATTTTCCCCTTTTCATGACGTGTTCTTCTGTTCATAGTTTTGCTGTCCAAAAAATCGTATTCCTAATCATTAGGGTTTATTTAAAATCTATATTCTAAGAATTTAAAGATTTCAAAATATCGTTCCATCAGTGAAGCAGTGAAACGAATATTCAATGGAACAGCAAAGTTAGTCAGTTTCTAATTAGAATTAGGATTTCTTTTCGCCTTATATATTGGCATTGTAAGTTTTAGAAGCAGTGGATAATCAACCTAAATTGGCTCAAAGTTTCTAAGTGATCTATTTAATTCCAGATGACATACTTTAGATGCTTCTCAAGCATTTATACGAAAATTTATTTTGTTGAAAGGGAGGGGGGATATATCAAGATACAAGCATAAAGCATGAAGTGATATTCAATCAGTTCAAAATATCTTAGCTGGAGAGTTAATTACGATTGCTAATAACTTAAATATGAATTATTAGAAGTCCAATTGGATAATGTTTTCTAGATCGCAAAATTATCATCCTTGGTTAAAAAGATCTTTGTTTTGAGTCTTCTAGAATTTAGTGTATTAATGTATGTGAAACATTTTGCAATAATATCGACGAGACGATTAGTTTCTCAAAATGTAGACACCGTCTGCCATCTAAAAATGCTCGGGATTCGGCATTTTTAAAATATTTTTTTTTACCACTTAAAATACTTATATTGATATATTTTTCTATTGTTCACCCTTATTTGATTTACTGTTGTTGAGTGTACTCTCGTCTTTTTTCGGAACATTTGTTTATGCAAACCATGATAATTGAGTGCCAGTCAAATATAAGTAAAGTGCAAATTATGTTCTGTCCCTGGGGAGGCATAGGGGGTTTGAGCCCAACTTATGTTAATTTCTGCTCGTTTTGAGTTTGATTTGATTATTTATTGTAATTTCTGTTCGTTTTGGGTTTCATTTATTTATCAATGCTTATTTGTGGTAGTTTCACGCTTTGTAGATTATTTGATTTTTTTGCTCATTTTTTGTTTAATGGAGTTCTTTACTTTTCTTTGAAAAACTTATTTTGTGGAAAAAGTTTTTTTTAATTAATTTCTGTTCGTTTTATATTGACATTGTCTTTTCAGGGAATAAGAAAATAATACTTTAAATCTTTTCGTTTTTTTAAAGACTTTATAGTTTGGCCTGCTATTTGTATGCTGGAGAAAAATTTTCAGTAATTTTCAACAAAATACACACTTTTAAAAATCTGGACACAAACAGTAGTGTTTAATTTAGTTTCATACCTCCTCTAGTTGACCTGAAATGAAAAACTTGATACCATTCGCAAAAAAAAATCTGTTTACTTTCTTTGATAGCTTGGATACGCTTACGCTATTTTGATTTGGTTAAATTTTAAATTAAATTTAATTTTAAACTTGTTGTTGATTTGCCCTCTTTTAATCTACTAGAATAGGTGCTCTATCACCTATTCTAAAATTCAGAGTTCTCCTTTATTTATTAATATAAAACATTACGCTTGATCGATTGGCATTGCTTGTTGAGCAATATCAAATCGAGTTTCGGAAGTTCTCCATTTTTGGCTACTCAAAGAAAAAGACTGCACTCCAATCTTAGGCGGTAAAGTCTATCTTGGAAACAATTAATCCTCTCAAGTTCTACTTCACAGAACTTAAATGTTTTTTCTTCGTTTTGCTTGTTTATATTGCTTTGGTTTTTTCTTCAAGATTAAGCAATTTAAATAACGCACTGTTTTTCTACAATTTATTTTTCTTTAAAAGGGTCTGTGTTGTCCAAGTAATTTTCTACAATTTATTTTCCTTTAAAAGGGTCTGTGTTGTCCGAGTAATAATATCCGAGTAATTAAAGTAATATGTTGTCCGAAAGTAGCAGACTGTAGTCGCTCAAAGGTTAAAGTACGTGTAGGCGAATTTGATATTCCTAGAATTCATTGCGTAAGGGCTGGACAGACGTAGCTTTTTTTAAGGCAAAACTGTCGTATTTATTGAATACTGGTGCATTTGACGTCAGCTACCGAACTAGGATTTCTGTCTAGGTCAACGCTTAGTTTGAGCATTTTTAGGCTTTTAAGTTTGAGGAATTTTCGCATTATGTTGGAATATTCTGAATATAAAATCGTCGAAGCTCACTTTATGTACCACTTGATGGCTTGGCCAAGCGAATTGTCGTCATTGAATGTCCTTGTTTTAGAAATTTAAAATAATTTGCCGTAAACACGCTACGTTTTCTGCAAAAAGGCAGATTATCATCAGCACGTGTATGCTCCTAAAATGTTGGGGAAAAACGTTACGCATGTCTACCCCTGCTACTTTTGGGCTGCTAGTATGCAGCGGATAAGCAAAAATTGGACTTATTGGGCTCCTACTGCTACTGTCACCAGTGACGTAATTTCGTCAAAATCCTTGGGGGGAGGCAAAATTGGACCTAATTTTCCCAAATGAAATGAAAACGACAGTGAAAACTGGAAAATGGGCCATATAGTGCCATAAAGGCAAAGATATACTAAAGAAAACTGGCCCGTTTCTCTGGATGCTTGAATTATGCGAATTATCTTGGTTTTGGCAAGATTTCTGAAGAAACTGAATTTTAGATATGGGGGGTGGGGCAAAATGGGGTCTGAAGGGAGTAATTGTCCCCCCTGCCCCATAGCAAATCACATCCCTGACTGTCACTACATGTTCTAGGCTGCTTCTATTCATAGTTGGGTAATGATGGAATGCGCTGTATACTGTGATCTACCTTTGTGCTGTTCGTCAGCTACATCCTGTTCGGTCTCTTAGCGCAGTATGCTGTTCATGTAATTTTACCGATATCATAATTTACGGTGGCATAAAAAAGTTCCTGTTCAAGTTTAGACCATAGTTTATGAACCTTTTTTATCACATACACCCTCCAAAAAATTTTAAAATAAATTCAAATACCTCACAGCCTACTATATTAAACAAAAATTTGAGCCTGAATATACGTTTCACGAATAGGGCCTAATTTGTCACTAGCTATTGTTTAATGCATGCTTCTTAATTTTTCCAACTTTTATTTTCTTTTTTTTTTACTTTTAACTGGGTATTACCACTAAGGTAGGATTGAAGTTCCAGTCGCGTTGTAGTAATCATCTTAAAATAAATAGTAATTTTTTAATGCGTAAACATTTAGTTCTTTTTCTGGCCAACTACGTTCCCTTGCCTACTGAATTGAATTGAATTTATTTATAACCCGTTGAAATACAATGATGAACGGAGTATAAAAAAGAAGAAGAAAAAAAGAAAAACAAAACCAAATGAAAAAGACGGATAATGATAAATAAAACGAAATAAAAGCTCATAGAAAAATCGCACAAGCATAGTAATAAACCAAAAAATGACAGCAAAAGCCAATGTAACAAGCACATAGACAAGCACGAACAGAACAAAGATAGAAATTATGGAAGATGCACACAAGCATAATAATAAACCAGACAATCATATAGTATATATAACAAACACAAAAACAGTAAACGTGAAAGACCTATTGTTTTAAAAGGAAACACCATGGGTGTCCATTTATTGCCCTATTGTAAGCTGCAATGCATCTGCCGATGGCAGCATTGGGGTCAATTAAACTGTATTTCCTATTAGCCCAAGAATTACTTGCCCAGGGGGGGGGAAGCCGTGACGATATTTAGAATACCGGTAATAAATTCGTCGGAGTTGCTTTGATTCCGTTGCCGAAAAGGTACGCCAAAAAGGTGCAAGGTATAAAAAATTTGGGAGTGCATAAATGAGTTATATAATTTAGCTAGCAGCTGGCGATAAAAACGAAGTTTATCGGAAACTATGCCACCTTAGGCACTGGACGTCCGGCGCTGGAAATGGCGAATGAGAAGCTTTTTAGTTGCTTCAAGGGAGTTGCCGATTGGGAGGCCAAGAGAATTCATTTCCAATTTAGGAGCAACCAATACTCCATTAAGATTAACATTAAATCCTTCGGGAACTGGTCCTCAGTTGAATACCACTTCTGACTTTTCAGCGTTAAATTTAAGATTTATTTTTGAATACTGTCGACTCAAAATGGAAAAAATTTCCTCTAACGCCAGTACCGTTCGGCTGGGGTTAAAGACATCGTCCACATAAGCAATAAGACACATCTTTTGAAATACAAGAAGAAACTGCTTGAGATTGTGCGTCAAGAATACAGTTGTTAAACGCTGATGTAACGGGATAAACGGGATGTAAGGGCGCCTTGCCTTACTCCGTGACGAACAGGTATAATCATCTTTGTAATTATTCCATCAGGCAGATTAACAACGACAGTTAAATGATTACACACATCTTACAAAGCACGAATAATACAGGTACTGACCCCGCGTTTGTACAATTCAGTGAGGATATGCGCGTGAATTATCGAATCAAAGGCACGACTGACATCATGGCTCCCTAGAACAAATGGCTCTCCAGATTTATCAGCATCAATCAAAACTGACGACAGTGCCGTCAGTGCATGAGCGCACCCAATTCCTTTCTGGAACCCAAATTGGTGTGGGGGCATATAACATTTATCAACCAACTCAGCATTATCAACTTCTCAAAAATTTTACAAAAAGTTGTAGCTACCATTATTGGCCGGTATGATGAGCACTCATTTAGGGGTTTACTTTTTTTAGGGACAGGAGTAAGACGGCCAGTTGAAAACGAGGCAGGAACTATTCCTTTTGTAAACACCAATTGGAAAAGTAGGGCAAGGTGGGAAAAAAGAAAAGGGGTTCCATATAGGAGGTGTTTGGCGTAAACGTGATCTGTACCTCTTCAAAAAGGTTTCTTAATTTTACGAATTATATTATAAACGTCCAAAACTGATACACTAAACATTGATTTGTCCCCTATCGAAAGTATATTTTTGAGTGTAACTTTGGAGGGATTTTCTATTAGTGGATCTGGTTCTGAAAACTCTCTGGCGAAATGTTTTGTTACCCTAGAATGGTAACAAAGTGCTCAGGGGGCATTTCTTTATTTATAAAATCTGATATTAAATTCAGTAGACGGTATGACCTTGAATCCTTGTTTACTTCAGTAGTGTCCAATAGTAGGACTGTTTATTCTCTTGTCATTGATCTGAAAAGCCAGTTTGCATGTGATACTGTTTGTTTGTTTTATAAGCCCCCTCCTTTTCCAACACATCTGTTCTGTGATTTGCTTGATCAGCTTTCTGGTGCAGGGACTTTCTCTAAAAAACGTATTTGTGTTTTGGGAGATTTTAATTGTAATATGTTAAATGTTGGATCAAGTGATGAATGTGACCATCTCTTTGATGTGCTTTCTTCTTCTGGGCTACTTTCTTCAATTTTTTTTCCTTCTCGTGTTGATCCTACAAGAAATTCTGCCACTTTGATAGATAATATTTTCATTTCTCATTCTCCAAAATTGAAGTTTACTTCTGGTCTTGTTTTCACTGATCTGTCTGATCACTTCCCTATTTATCTGTCACTTTTTGTACCTAAAACTGAGATTGCTGTGAATAAGCAAGGTGAATCTTCTTTTAGAACTTTTACAGATAAAGAAATTTCTAATTTAATTCTTAGTCTTCAGAGTAATGATTGGTCTAGGGTTCTTGAAGCTAATGATGTTGAATGTGCAACAAGTTTTTTTGTGTGTCGTATGGGAGCTCTGTTGGATAAGCATTTTCCTCTTAGGAAGAGACGAAGGAATTCTACACCCAAATGCCCATGGATGTCCATAGGTCTGATTAATGCTACACATATGAAGGCGTCTCTGTTCAAGGTTGCATGTAAAAGTAAAACACAGGATGATCTTTTGAAGTATAAACATTATAAAAATGTACTTACGACTTCAGTACGTGCAGCCAAAAAGCTCTATTTTTTGCGTCGAATTGATGAGTGTAAGGGGAACTTGCGAAAGGTTTGGAATGTAGTTAATGAAGCTATTTCTCGCAAGAAACTCAAACAGTCCCCCCCATGTCATTACAGGAATGCTGATGGATCTATTGTGGATAAAAATTCTTCAGCAAACGCCTTCAATTCGTATTTCACCACTCTTCCTTCAGTTCCCATTCAACCCAAGAATAGAGTAAGTAGTTTTCCCATAGCAGAAAAGTCATTTTTCCTTTCCCCATGCAGTGATATTGAGATTTATAGTATTATCTCCCAGCTTCCAAGTAGCCGTTCAGTTGATGGTTTTGGTTTGAGCAATAATGTTCTTAAAAAAATTGGTCAGTTTGTTTCTAACCCCATCTCACACATAACTAACCTCTCTCTCTCTTCTGGTGTTTTCCCTCATTTATTTAAAGTTGCTAATGTTTTACCTTTACATAAAAAAGGTGATTCATCTCTAATTTCAAATTATAGACCCATTTCTCTTCTTCCTGTCATCTCTAAGGTTGTTGAAAGAGTAGTGTATTGTAGACTCTCTTCATTTGTTTTTAGTACTAACACGACTGCAGGAAATTCTCTCATAACTAACCATCAGTATGGTTTTCGTCCCACTTTCTCTACCTCGTATGCTCTCTCAGATGCAACAGAGTTTGTGCGTGTTAATCTGGACAAGGGCTTGTGTGTTTTGGATCTATTTCTTGACTTTTCAAAGGCCTTTGATATGGTTGACCACTTTGTTCTTTTGTCTAAACTATCTTCATTTGGAGTACATGGAGTCCCACTAGAATGGTTAAGGTCTTATCTGTTGGGAAGATCTCAGTATGTTTCAGTTAATGGTAATTCTTCCACTACTTTGCCTATATTGAAGGGTGTCCCACAGGGCTCTGTGCTTGGACCACTTTTATTTTTAATTTACATTAATGATCTTGTTGATGGTCTTCATCCCCTTGTGCACCCTATTCTTTTTGCTGATGACAGTAACTTTTTCATTGCTGCAGTGGACTTGCCATCTGCCACTTCCCTAGCTCAAGGTCTTTTTGATAAAGTAAAAGATTGGTGCTGGTCAAATGGTATGACTCTCAACAGCCAAAAGAATGCCATTGTACTCTTCAGGACCCCTTATCGTATGAGAGATGTAAGGGAGCCAATCATCCTGACTTATGGGAATGACGTTATACCGCAAGCTGCTATGGTGAAATTTCTTGGTGTGTATCTTGACTGTTTTCTCTCTTTTAAGCCTCATATAACTCACACCCGTTCCCTCATCTTCCGCCAGTCTTCAATGTTGCACTGGG
This sequence comes from Artemia sp. Kazakhstan ARC1039, assembly GCA_029168905.1. Lineage (NCBI taxonomy): Eukaryota > Metazoa > Arthropoda > Branchiopoda > Anostraca > Artemiidae > Artemia > Artemia sp. Kazakhstan ARC1039. Next base: position 32,119 of record JAQQPU010006688.1, read on the forward strand.
TTAACTCATTTCTTCCCCCAGATGTTATGCTTTCTCTTTATTATGCTTATATATTTCCTTACCTTTCTTATTGCTGCTCTGTCTGGGGTAATACTAATAAATCTCTTCTCTGCTCACTTCAAAGAGCCCAAAATAGGGCAGAGAAGGCTACTTTTCTTCTCCCTCGGCTTTACCCTTCCTCTGATCTTTATATTGATACTGGAATAGCTCCGCTGGATCGCATTGTGATTAAAATTAATCTTTATTTAGTGCATCCTGCTTTTCTAGGTACACTTCCACCGCCTCTACAGCAATTTTTTTCACGGACAGGCTCAGGTAGGTACTCTACTTTTTTACGTAGTTCTTCTCGTAGATTTATTTTGCCCAAACGTTCATTTACAGCAGCCCAGAGGTCTCCTGTTTATAAATCAATTCAATTATGGAATTCAATCTCACCGGATGTCCCGTTATTTCTGTCTGCAAAGGCAGTTATTCGTCGTGTATTTCCAGTTTAGTAATTTCTCTCTCCTTCGTTTATTTTCCCTGTTTTCTCTTTTCCTAGTGTTTCTCCTTTTGTGTTTTTCCCTTATATATCGTTATTATTATTATTTTTTTTTTTTTTTTTTTTTTTACTGTATTGTATTGTTTATTCTCTTTAATCTTTATTTCATATATATTGTTTGATTTAGAGTAATATTTATGGTTGTTTTAGTACTTTATTATTGTGTTGTAAGGCCCACAACAAGCCAAGCTTCTTGGGCCAAATAATTTTTCTTTATGTTTGTAATACAGTTTAGTATTAATAAAATGATTGATTGATGATTGATTGATAGTTTGGGAGGGATTATTAAAAAAGGGTTATTAAAAATCTTTTATTAAAAATTGGAAAGAATAGTAGTTCTATGTTTCTCTAGCTCTTTTGAAAAACGGCGTTTGATGGATAAACGGATCTGGTTTACGATGCCAGTTCTAGGACGGTCGCAATCTATCCAGATACTTAGCCAGAATTTGGCCCTATTACAAGCCTCAACAAGTAAAGAATTCTGGGACCAGCCCTTCACTTGGAATCCAACTCGTACTTTAGTGCAAGGGACAAACTGCTTTTCTGCTTGTAGTAAAGCGTGTGAAATAAGTACCGCATATATATTTAATTTAATACGAGTTTCATTAATTAAAGACGGAACCGAATTCTGGAGAAGCTCGAATGGTATTTTTGTCTTTGCGAGAATATTATCAATACAATGCTGGTACTGGGGTATATCAACTTTATTCCATTCTACCACATTACACCACTTAGAATCTTGGATTACCCGTGCACGGTTAAACGGAGCCATAATGCTAAAAGAACGGCAAATAGTCAGATACTACAAAATCTACTACATTAAGTACGCTTACAGTTACTGCACGACTGACAATACTACCGGAAACAAGCACGTGATCAAGGTTCGACACTGATCCTGAGGGGTGTATATATGTGAAATCAGCAGATTTCGGTAAGAGAGCACTTTCATCTGGAATCAGGCTAAGAAGCAGAGCCGTACGTAGATTATCACTTTTCAATAGGTCACAATTAAAATCCCCCAACAGAATCCAATGGGGGTGCGAGGCTCTGATTTTACTCAAACATTTACCCAATTTTCTACATGCTAGAGCAAACTTCATTTCAGAATTTTCGTCTCTATAGTCTGTTGGCAGGTATACATTTACAATGACAGTATCACCCACTTTAACTGCAAGGAAATGGTCAGATTTTGCAAACAGTTCGGAGTTAGTATGTCTATCTATTATTTTAGCAAGTCCACCTGAGGGACGGCCTCGTTTCCTGGGCCTTTTTGCGGCTACAAAGTGGAGCACGTGTGATGGCACTATATCGAGTAGTTTCATATTGTCAGCAGAAAGAAAATGTTCCTGTATGCACATGATTTCTTTTGTAAGGCAAAGTTGTTCCACCACGGCGATTTTTGCACTGAGACTACCATTTACGTTCCATGACAAGACGCTCTTTTTAATATAGGGCTCGACCCTTTCGAACAGATTGGCTTTTTGGCTTCAAAGTCTTGTTCAACGGGCAGTTATTATGGTAGCACGTGTGTTTGGTGCTTTGACAATTCAAACAGCATATCGGTTTCTGGCACGGGCTTTCTTTTGTCGCACCGTGGTAATTTTGGGCGCAACGACTACCTTTCTTGGTAGTTTTTCACTGTGTCAACATATGGCCGATTTCGTGACAATTAAAACAGCGTTTCGGGGGAAAAATAAATTCTTGTATTTTGAAGCGCTCGAAGTCAATTTTAATCGTCATTTGTGCGGCAGTATCAAGGGCATCTCTACTTGAGAAATACAGCTTGAAGGTACGTGATTTCCCACATTGTTCGGCTTTCTCACAGCCGGCTATTAATCTTTGTATATCCTCAGCACTAAGAGACTCGGGAATCCCTTTAACTATACCGATGTGTGAGGGAGTTCTGATTTTTGCACTGGAACCCTGGTTTTGATTATTGATCGCAAGCACCAATTTCTCCGCAGTAGCCTTCTGCGCAACGGCTAACCGTCACCCATTTTTTCCTCATCTGAGCTCAACCTTAGAAGCATCAAGGGATTCACCACACGCAGATTCTATAAACGCTTTCTGCTCCGATGGGTTTTTCAGTGGCGGAGGGTTTGTAACAATTACAGAGTAAGACAGCTTTGTGGGGGCATTTGGTTGGGTAGGGAAACTAGTTTGAGTAAAAAGATTTAAGTCACCTTTATTCAGTCGTTCCATAAAGCCTTCAAAACGACGGCACATATCATTTACTTTGGTTTTTACGCATGCACTTATCTCTTCTCCGTATGCACGGACCTCGGTGGGCTCAAAAATGGCGAATGTAGGAAGTTGACGCTTTTTTTTAGCTGATTTGGCAAAGAATTTCACAATCTCCAAGACATTTTCTTCATCCTTAAGTGATTTACGGAAGGGTCCGGTAGGTCAGATTTCTGCAGGATCAATTCTTTCGCACTAAGTATATTATCTCTGGAGAAAAACTCCACATCGCGATTAATAATCAATTGATGTTTCATTCTGGCTAGTATTGCTCTTGAAACAAAATTTAACACCGCATTCCAAATGACGTTTTCCATGTCTATATTTTATATTCATTAATCACGAATATATATCCAAAAATCCACCTTTAGGTTGATTTTTCATCAACCTTAATTACTGCATTAAGTCAGTCCAAAAAATATAAGAAGTTCCAGATCCCAGTTTGAGAAATCATATTTTAGGCCAATCCTGAGCTACTGAAGCGAAATTTTAAAAGCTTATTACTTTTTTTTACTAAATAAAGTAAATGCATCTACTTGTATAATTAGCCTATATCCGTATCCTTCACTTCTGGAAACAATCAAAGAATAATAGGCAGCAGTATCTGAAGCTATCCTACCAAGCGATTAATTCTCATTAAATAGTTTGTACGTTTTCGACTCTTAGGAAAGAGTATACGCTTTGTCTTTTTCTCTTTTTTCTTCCTGCCGTTCAACAGGTTCTTCTACTTTTTTTGTATAAATTAATGATAAATGTTTGGGCGTGTCACTTACGAATTATATAATTTTAGAAAATATTCTTCAAACATATTCGTAAATCAATAGCCTTAACTTTTTGTTGTAAATGGTGCTGTGGTGGGTTAGAGTCCAAAACCTAATTAGCTGGGTACAAAGCATTGGATTCAATCGAAGGATTCAATTTAGTATGAATTCTACTCATTAAGTTTTGGGTAGATTGAAAATCAATCCCGAGCCACACTGGTCACACGTCCTTTTCGGCCGAAGACGGCCGAAAAGGACAATTTGATAATCTGTCATCCTTCATCCGCAGAACGTGCCCTTGTAGCAATCTAAACCTTTCTCTTATTATTGCACTAGAAAGTGGGATTGAACCACACTTTTCGTACTGCCTACTGAAATTAATATGACGAGAACTTGGTTTGTATAGGACTTCTGAGAGTGAGAAGCTGACGATAAAATTATTTTGTATGGGGAGTTAGATCCAGGCATTTGATTGATGTACACTAAAATTTGACTGTTACTAGAATTTACTTCAATATTAAGTATTATCCTTGTTTATCACGGTTCTTTTGAGGCCCAAGAGAGACTATTATTAGATGGCGTGAAAGTATTATTACTTCGAGAACGTGTGATTCCGTGACTGCGTAATGTGCAACATTAATAAGAAATTGGCGGGTGAAACCTAACAACGAATATGGACCATCACAGCCAAAATTACTTAAAGAGGTCTATATACATTAAAATAATGTGCAAGTTTTTTTTTCTATGGAGGGGAAAAACTTCTGCTTAGGTGGGAACAAAGTACTGTTTAACCAACAGTTACTACTATAGTGTGTAGCCCATGACTGTTTAGGGTAGTTTAGGGTATTTAATTTTTCAAAAGTACATTATTAGATTAAAAATTCACAATTCTGTTTGACTCTTTTTTAATTGGCTCTTGGAAAAATCTCTGAGATAAAACAATTTCCGAACCAATGCTCCCCCTCCCCCCATTGCAACAACGATGGGTATGGATTTTTATTTATTTTGCAGCTGAAGGTAAAGTATTACTCCTTAATATCCCTATTTACCAGTGACAAGACAATCCTGACTTTATTGCTTTTTTCATAGAGCCAGGAACACTTTCTATTATAGAAGGATTTAAAGGATAAAAAGGATACGGAAAAACAAAGTTCCTGCCTCCTCCCGGATCTAAAAAAGAAAGACTGTAGGCTCAGAGAAAAATAGGACAATAGTTGAAGACTTTTAACACTAATTACAATTGAGTTTTGTGATCAATTGCTATAAATTGCTTAAAAATCAGCACTTAAAATACTTAACTTTTGTTACAGCTAGTTCTTTTCGCGTACTTTCCTGTGGTTTTAACTTGGTCCTAACCTATTCCAGATAAAGATGTTGACTAAAATCCCAACAACTATTATTTTGTTTGTATCATTCTGTCAGAGGGCCAGTCCTACAAAGGATATAAATCAAAAACTCTATAGCTTTATAGCTCTATTTGCAATATTAAAAACAAGCATATAACAAGCACGTTGATAATTTATATTAACATTCCTTATGAAAAAAAGTGTTTTCTTCCTTTGAAGTAAAATTGTATATTCATTTCCTATTGATCCATAGATTTAGGATTCTATTCAACCCTGCAGACACCAGAAAAAAACTTTTGGCCGTGAAGACGCTTCAATGGGTGACAACAACACACTGATCGCAACTCACGTCGACTAAAACCGTAATAGACTAAAAAAAATTGAACGATGTTTGAAAGTAGCATTTTGTCACATACGTTTTACTTCCGTATTCCATTTGTCAGGGAGATCCATGGTGGGCAAGTATTCTTATTTCCTAGACAGTTTTGTAGGAAAACGTAAGAACAGCCCATTTAATGACAATTAACGTCGAAGCTTATTTGTCAAAGATTTTCCACTATCTCTTCGTGACTTGAAACATCCTAATGTTTTTGGGTATTCCCGTGGTCATACAAAAACGCTAATGCTCTGTAGCTTTCTTGGAACCATTTGGATTTCCTCTCGTTCTTGCTAACTTTATGTTTAGTAATTGCAGTCGTATACTGTTTCTAGAACTCCCGTTAAATATTTAAGTGCATTATAACAAGAGTTGTAAATTAAGGATTGTTTGGAAAGTACTGTAGCTCAGCACACAGAGGCATTTGTCACAAACATTTTGTTTATGTTTATGTGTTTAGTTCGACTATTTTGCTTGAAAGTGCTAGATGGCACTGGTTGCTGTTTTTTCTAAGAATTAATATTTAGTTTCATCTCCTATCAGTTCTCAATACTCTTCGCGGCTCCCTTTAATGCATTAAAACGTTTTTTCCCATCTCTACCCAAGTTTTTTTCCCATTCATACGATCAGTCTTCCTACCAATGTCCCCAATTCCTCAATCAGCATGAAAAAAATGAAGAAAAAAAATTAACAAACTATTGCTTTATCAAAGATAGATGTTTTTGTAGCATTCTAAACCTTTTGTGTGGAAACGCTTGTAATCCAGTCGCTCTTCTTAAATCTAAATAACCGTCCAAATATCATTTTGTATTTTGTTTAACACTTATTTTGGTTCAAATTTATTTTAGTTCGAAGGGGTCTTAACTCATAAGTTATTTTATACAGCTGTAATATGTTTTAAAAGTAAATCTTCCTCCTCAATTTTACTTTATAAAAGAATTAGCAGTAGAACCTGTCGGACGACAGGAATAAAAGAGAAAAAAAGATGTAACGCATACCAGTAGCGATTTTAGGCCTCAGTATGTTCGGGCCGTTCTCTCGGTCTTATCGTTTGATAGTTCAGATGGTGGATCCAAAGAATCATCATTTGTAATTATTGCAAATTTTTGTTTTGGGGGTCTTTCTACGGTCTTCGTACAACTGGTTGTGTTCAAAACTGTAAGCCTAATTAATACTGAGTACAGAGTTCATATACTGAAGCATAAGTAGATAGTACTGAGTACATTAAATCTAACAAAAAAACCAAATTAATTTTGAATTTTTCAGGTATTTTTTTGGTTTGAATTAAATCATTAAAATTATTTCTCAGACACTATAAATATTTTTGCAGTTTATATAATAACTGATTCAGTTTTTTTGGAAGCTTTATTCTATTTTAAAAATTATTTTCACATGAGTGCAGATTTTTGTTAGTGCATAGTGTCATTGCAATACTAATGTATATAAAAATGACGTCATTCACATAAATATTTTCCCCCCAAAGTTAAGGCTCTTAAAAATTTTCTTAAACTTCTGACCTATATAGATCTTTTTTTAGGCCAGAATATCTCAGGATGTCAATTTTCTCGAAAAAAATATGGAGCTGTTTTCGAGAAAAAATACATACATACATACAATTCTTGCTCGTTTATGAAGATAGTAACATATATATTGAAAATTCAGCTACACTTTTTTGGTCCTGTATAAATTTTTCAATAGTATTTACGCTGAATTCTAAATCCAAGAAATAATACAACTCATTGACATGCAATTTAATAGTTTACTAATTTCCGACTGACAGACATTCGTGCAAATATCCCAAGTAAGAAATTTCCAGGGAAGTTGTCAAAGAACTATCTTAGTTTTCTTTCGTAGTCTCTTTCGCCGAATAAAATTTATAACCGTATCTAAATCGTAGGGAAGTACAATTTTCCAATTCAAAATCTTATCTATAGGGGAATTTCAAAATTTCTAGCGATGATAACTTGAATAAATTTATGTTGCTATGCTATTCTACAATGGAGTGAAGAAGGATTTTATGGGTCGTATTTGCTTTTACTAATATATTTCTTACTTCACTGAATCGGGACTTTTTTCAACAGTTTTTTGCTTTCAGTATTTGACACCATGAAAATCGGCTGTCTTCGGCTCTGCCATCCATGCGAGGAGGGGGGAGGGGGGTGTGCTTATAAATATTTATCTTTTCAATCGTTCAATCGAAGATTTTTGACAGGTAAATAGTTAGTAACAAGGTGTCATTTTTAAGGGTCCCTTTAGGGGCTTAATGTAAAATTTTCAAACAAAGCAAGGTGTATTTGAAGATAGCGTAAAAAGATGCATTGACAGTCGTGTCCACATTCTACCTAGCTAAGTAACGGGAAAAACTCAAAATTACCTAAGGTTCTCCCATGGTGACATTGACTCGACATTGTCCGTCATGAGTCCTGGCACGTACGCAGGGAGGAGCCTACACCCCCCCCCCATGAAATCTCACGATTTTTTTCCCCATAATTTTCTCACCGAATAAGGGATAATTTTATTTTCTCACAGAATAAGGGATTTGAAGGATTCGCCCCCCCCCCCCCCCGAAACAAATTCCTGCGTACGTGTCTGCATGAGTCAACCCAGAAGCCTCGATTATACCTTAGTTCTGCCCTAGGAGGGATGGATGGACGATATACTATCTATCAACAAGTGAAAATGACATCATTTCTATACAATGCTGGAAAAGGCTTATTCCAGCTTCGTCTCTCACTCAGACCATCTGCCATGGTTTTTTCTCAAGTTAGCCATGGCTTCATGGCAACTTGATTTTAATTCAAACATTGAATTTGAATGAGACAAATTCGAAAAGACTACATTAAATGTAGTCTTTGGTTGAAGAGTCCACGCGTGTCTCTTTGTCCTGTTTTTGTTTATTTATTTATTTATTATTTTTAAGGCCCATCAAGACGGATAAGTAAGTAGCTTGGTTTCACCGTCAAACACCAAAGTATGTAGGCTTACAACGCAAAAATGTCTTCAATTTTTTTAATATGACTATTTTACGGCAAAAAAATATTTGCCGCTAAAATGTTCTGTAAGCTTGCCTCCCCTGAAGAATTTCCAGGAGTTCGTTAGCTATTCTTCTTTAGTTATTTATGATGTTGCCTCCAACCTTTTATTCTTGTGTTTTCCTTCCCATAACTTTGTGAACATTGATATTTTATTCAGGAGAGTAATTATTTCATTTTGGGCTCAACTATCAAAAATTCTGATATTTACTTTATTCACGAAGTGCCGAGTTTCCAACATGTCCCTTTTTTCTGGTTATTATCTTTTCATATCCGGAAACAAATTTTATATTATAATTAGCTTTGCTCTGTTTGTTTTTCTCTTTGTGTAACCATCTTTGGAACTTTTCATAGGTGAATTATGCCAGCAAAAGAAATGTATTCCTATCTCAACATTTTACACTGTCTGATTTGGGAAAGATTTTACTGTTATTTTAATTTTAGTACAGATATTTTTAGTCGATGCTGAGGAAGATTTGGGAAAGATTCAGTTTTATAATATGTATATTTATTATAATTTTCCCACTGGGACTGAAATACCTCATCAGGGGCATATCCGGTAGTGGGGGAGGTTGATGCCCCCCTTCTCCTGAAGTATTTTATTTTTCGAAAGCGTCTCTTAAATACTACTGAAAGACTATTTTAAAGCATAAAATGTGTACTTAAATAATTTTAAAATGTATATTCGAATAATTAATGTGATTAAGTTTTCTTTTTTGACAGTTTTGAATAAATTTGAGCAACTATTCCCTGGCAAGTGTCCGAGTCTTATCCCCTCCCAAGCTTAATTTCAGGATACATCCCTGTGCCAAAATATGAAGTTAAAGGCAAAAGTAGCGACAATCACTTTGTTTTTTAAAAAATCGTTTTGGGGATTGTTCTACTACTACTACTACTAACTAACTCACCGCAGCACCAAGCCGCCTGAGGCCAACACAGCTACGCACGCTTCTCGTCCACCCCAATCTATTCAAAGCCTCCCTTTTTACACCCGCCCACAAAGTTCCCATTTCCATTAAATCTTTCTTTATGACGTCCTCCAACCCCAGACGACGACGACTTGTTTTCCTTTTAGCCCAAGACAGTTGGCCGAAAAGAACAATCTTCGGCAATCGGTCATCCTTCATCCACACAACGTGCCCTAGCCACCTCAACCTTTCTTTCATTAT
>JAQQPU010006689.1:11048-21810 GCA_029168905.1 Artemia sp. Kazakhstan ARC1039
ACACCCCCCATCAGAAAAATATCCCTCCTGAAACGTCCTTATACTTCAAATTAACCAATACTATATGTAAACAATAGGCAAAGTTCATAACTTTCAGCCCTTCCCCCGGGAACTGTGGGGGATTAAGTCATCCTCAAAGACATATTTATTAGATTTTCGACTATGTTGAACAAAATGGCTATCTCAAAATTTTCATTGGGCGACTTTGGGAAAAATGAGCGTGGGAGGGGGCCAAGTTGCCCTCCATTTTTTAGGTCACTTAAAAAGGGTACTAGAACTTTTAATTTCCATTCAGATGAGCCCTCTTACGATATTATTGGACTACTGGATCGATACGATACCCCCTGGGAAAAAAAAACAAACAAACAAATAAACACACATCCGTGATCTTTCTTCTGATAAAAAATACAAAATTCCATATTTTTGCAGATAGGAACTTGAAACTCCCGCAGTAGTGTTTTCGGATACGCTGAATCTGATGGTGTGATTTTTATTAAAGTTCTATGACTTTTTGGGGGTGTTTTCCCCTTTTTCTCGAAAATAAGACAAATTTTCTGAGGCGCGTAACTATTGATGGGTAAAACTAAACTTAATGAAACTTATATATTTGAAATCAGCATAAAAATTTGATTTTATTGATGTATCTATGGGTATCAAAATTCTGGTTTTTAGAGTTTCGGTTACTATTGAGCTGGTCGCTCCTTACTTACAGTTCGTTCCCACGAACTGTTTGATTAAAATCTATTTCGCATTTCTCCAGGTCTCAAAATAGCCCTTTTCTTGATAAAAGTTTAGCTTTCAAATATAACTAGAAAATAGCCATTTGATCCCTTCTAATGTTTTTATTCGTAAGACTAAAATATTATCTTTTGACCTTGACTATCACAGATTCCTTAGTTTTTGTCCACAGTAAATAAAAAAGATTAAATTAAAATGAATAATTTTCAGTCCCTGGAAATAAAACTTACAAATGATGCCACCAGAGTGGTGGCAAAATAATGGGTGGTATTATCACAAGTAACACAACCTTGAAAAATTGAATCCTTACACTCACACATACTGATTTCGGCCACAGTAGATAATGAGGATATAATTTAAAATATATAAAAACAAAACAATGCAAACTAATTGGTAACACTTTACAATTTGTCCATTTTTAGATCTCCATCCGTCCCCACAAAAATTTTATTTGTGTTATGACTCTGAATTTTTGATTAGCATATTATCAGTCCAGAATGCAACGCCCCGGTCCTCAAAAACAACTTTTGAATATTTAATTTTAAGCTTTTCTTTCTACCTTTGCTCTTATATCCGGAGCACAACAGATCCAGTATGGACCTTAATTTGCTCCAAAGTGCGAATTAAGGTAATTAAGGTAATATTCACCTTTACAAATAATGTTTTTTTAATCCTTTTTTATCAATCATTTAATGATTAATTTTTTATAGAAATTGATTTCGGTAGGATGGTGAATTCAGTGTTCTTTAGAAGAGAAGTGATTTGCTTTTGTGTTAGATATTCAACATTATTAGTTAATACGACTATTATATTTATTTGGTGATAATGCTAAAATTCAATGGTCAGAGCAAAAGTCATCAAGTCATCTATTGTAAATAATCATTGCAAGCGAACGAAAAGAAAGTTTTACTACTCAAAAGAACATACCTGAGCGTTGAACCATCCTGCCAGATTTCCAACTAAAAGGACGTTTAGAGGAATCCCAAGTAAACCGTAAAATATACAGAAAATTCTTCCACCGAGGGTCTCTGGAGAAATATGACCATAGCCTAGAAAGTATGGCTGAATAAAAAGGCATGAACAAATATTTCACTTAAAAAGAGTTTCAGTAGTTGGGGATCCTTCAAGGTTTTAGAGTTAAGGAGCTAATTTATAAATTTAGCATCCATTCGGAGTGAAAGCAAAGACAAGATTTGGAAATACAGTCAAATTATTCCTCAAATAAACACTGGGAAAAACAAGGGCATAGATACAGCCTGTTTACCAGCTTCGTACTAACCAGGGTTGCCATCTGGTAAAAAATCACCAAAATATTGAGAAAAAATCACTAAGGCTCGCAAACCTGATGCTAACAGATTTAAAATGTGCAGGAAGCGACTTAGCGCAGAGCTTAAAGAATATTCAAGTAATGAAGCATAAAACTGTGCTCTGCTTATTTATCCTAGATAGATGACACTGAAGCAGAACGTCAGATGAAATTTTTAAATTACAATACTAAGGGTATTGAGAAAAATTTTAATTTACAAGAATAACCGTTAATTATTCCAGAATATTTTTTAAAATATGAGAATTTATTTATTTTATGATTAATTTCTAAAAATTAAAATTTTCGCACGAAGTAAAATCTAATCTTCTTTCTTTACAGTTTTCGGCTAATTTTGTCACATAATTACAGTTGATAATTTGGGTCATTATTGGATAATATTTAATTCCTTTTAAGATTTGGAAAGACTAGCCCAAGTATCATGGGCGGATAAAGAGTTAAATCTTGCGAGGGGGCAATGTGACAAGGTCACCAATAAGTAAAATCTTGGAGGGGGGGGAATGTGACAAAGGCACCAGTTATTGACCAAATTGACAAATTTATATCAAGAAAAGAATGAACAACAGGAAAAAAAGGAGTGAGAGCGCCGGAACAAATCTTGGGAGGGGAAGGGATCCCCGGCCCCCTAGAATCTGAGCTAAGAATGCTCGGTAATTATACCTCCGAGATGGATTAAAATTGAAAGTGAATAGAATTGACAATAATGTATTGGATCTTTTTTTATTTGTTTATTAATATATTTGTGATTGTTATCAAAAGTATGAATATATTTGCTCCGGGGTAATGATATTGTATAGTTTTATTACGTGTGGTATATTTATGTAAGTATTTCCCGGTACACAGTTTCACTCTCCAACTCTTTATACCTTATATTTCTTACAATTGTTTTGTTAGTAGTATATGAACGCAATTGACACCGATTGATTTTCTCAGTGGCATTTGAAAATAAATAATTAATATCACTGTTAACGCAAATAGTTTCAAGATTTGAGCTTAACCACGTGTGCCAAGGCGCATGTTAGCTTAGATGTTTAAATCAGATGTTAGCTTAGTTTTTAATTTCAAAGGCATTCACTGGAGTCGGCAACAAAGCTACTTTGAATTATCCGTGACACAGCCTTTCAGGCAGAATGCTTACTTCAATTAAGGTTTCATAATTTAACTAGTCAAAAATTATGTTTTTTTAAAGAAAAAAAAAGAAAAAAAAAACAGCTTTGCTATTTCTAAAAAAACGGATCCCTAAATCACACTGCTTTTCCATTCGCACTTAAACAGAAATTATACTGTAAAAACGGGTAAAATATTTAAATAAAAGATAGTGAAACTTTGAATAAAAAACATTTTTATATAAATACCAAAAAAACATCCAAATATTTTGCTTCCCGTCCGGAAGGGAACTCCAAAGGGGAAAACAGAAAAAAAAACTTAAAAAGATTAAACAAATTGACACCTACTACAAAATTCATAAAAAGAGAAGAAAAACACAACAAAGGCTAATTAATTGTCACTGTAGGTTTTGAAAAATACCTTTTTTTGTGTTTTCATTAAAAAAACACAAAAGACACAACACAAACACAACACAAGAAAAAAAAGTTCAAAAAAAGAGTTGTATCACACTGATTTGAGAATGATTAAACTTTTGGTTCTCATTTGCTTTAAACAAATAAAAATTTTATACCAAATGCTTGGAATAGCAATCGGTAAACAAAAACACCTGTAGGTGCCAGTTTGGACTCAGATCGAAGAAAAGTGTCGTTTTCGGTAACAAAAACAAAAATGTGTTTCCTTATCTTCTCCTATATATTTTTGTGAACTGGCACCTCTATCAGCAAACACATTCAAAATGTATTATTGATAACAGCATACATAATATTTAAAAGTATTTTTCACATGTTGGGTTAATGACAAAATATTGCGGAAATAAAAATCAAAAGCAATGACAATCCTATAGAAATGCTGTTCTAAATCACGCACAGATGTTTGTGTTTGTAGTCTTTCACACTTGAAGTTTTTCTGGCGTTGTTACATAGTCCCAAAGTCTTGCACCGCTAGTGCGGTGACAAGCAGTTTACTTAATAAGTAAATAATTAACACTATATTCAAATAAAATAATTAAAGCAATAATAAAAATAGTACTAAATAAATAAAGTTTTACTGTAGTAGAACTTTAGCGCTGCTTAAGTAAAAAATCACGTGCCTATCATGTCTTACTAATTTAATTTTTTTTTCCGAGCTACTTTTCCGTCGAACGGACTCTTTCAATAGGTAATAGGAAATTCTAACGCCCCTTTTTAAATACTCTTTAAACAAGATATGTTGAAAATTTTCCTCTTTTATAAATAAAACTGGATAAACGAAAAATTACTCAGACTTAATTAGTCTTGCTGTACATTAAGCAATCAATTTACGTTCTTTAATTCTTCTAATATTAGTTATAATGATGATTTTTGACATTTTGACAAATAAGAACCACAATGTTCTGAGAAGATGTAGTTTTCAGTAAAATACAGAAGGCCCACGAACAATTTAGTGGGCTTAGAGAGGGTAGAACCACTCTATTTGTTGATGTCATGGTAGATAGAACACACAATGATTAAAATACAAATAAACAGTTCGTGGTAATGAACTGTAAGCAAGGAGCGACCCGTTTCAATAGTAACCTAAAATCTAAAAAACGTAATTTTTATACCAAAAGACACATCAAAAGAATCCAATTTTCGAAAAAGGGTGGAAGTGGAAAACCCCTTAAAAGCCATAGAACTTTAATGAAAATTACACCATCAGATTCAGCTTATCAGAGAACCCTACTATAGAGGTTTCAAGCTCCTATCTGCAAAAATGTTGAATTTTCTATTTTTGCCAGAAGAAAGATCACGGATGCATGTTTATTTTTTTGTTTTTTCCCAGGGATGATCGTATCGACCCGGTGGTCCTAGAATATCACGGGAGGGCTCATTCGTAACATAAATTAAACGTTAGAGTGCCCTTTTTAAGTGACCAAAAATGGAGGGTAACTAGGCCCCCTCCCACGATCTCTTTTCCCAAAGTCACCCGATCAAAATTTTGAGATGGCCATTTTGTTCAGAATGATCGAAAATTTGAGGATGACTTAATTCCCCCCCCCCCAGCTCCCGGGGGAAGGTTTGCAAGTTATGAACTTTGCCCAATGTTTACATATAGTATTGGTTATTGGGAAGTATACAAAAGTTTTCAGGGGCATTTTCTGGTAGTTGAGGGGGGAGTGGGTGTGGGTCGGGCTGTACGTGGAAGGATCTTTGCATGGAGGAAGTTTTCATGGGGGAAGGGACATTGCCATATTTCCCAGGAGTATTTAAAAAATCGATCAGATTTTAAATAAAAAAAAACAATTTTTTCCAACTGAAAGTAAGGAGCAACATCAAAACTTAAAACGAACAGATATTAATATGTGTATGATTGGGTTCACCCCCTAGTCATTACCTCGCTCTTTACGCTAATTTTTTTTTTGTACTTTCATCAAAGCTATTTATTCTAATTAACGACCTTTGTGATTAAGAGGTCATTCTTAAAGAATTGGAACACGATTTGAGCTTTAGAGTAATGAGCAACGTATTGACTAGGGGGCGAACCCTCTAATATACGTAATAAAAGTATACGAATATAGAATTTCGCTAAGTAAGTTAATTCGTAAGTTATGTCAGATACAAATTTCGAGAAAGCCATTTAGCCAAAAAAAAAGTAAACTTAATATGCAAATTTTGTTTTAATTATTCATGTGCGGTGAGCCAACATCAAAGCTGCATTAATTAAAAAACGTTCAGAAATTAAATAAAAAAACAAGTTTTTTAACTGAAAGTAAGGAGCGACATTAAAACGAACAGAAACTATTCCGTATATGAGTGGGGATGTCCCCTCCTCAAAGCCTCGCTCTTTACGATAAACTTTGAATCTGTCTCACAACTTTATTTTTTAAAACAATAAAAAACTTTCTAGTTCCCGTCCGAATGAGCCCTATTCTTATATTCTACGACCCCACTTCAGTAGGGTCACCCCTGGAAAACGAATAATCTTTTAAACCATATTGGCCTGCCATACTATAAAGAAAAAACTACCAAATGTTTTTTTTTTCTTCGCACTGAAGAAGAGAGGCGATTGTCCTCCCGAAATACTCACTTTTTTTTCAGTATTTTCGTTTGGACTTAAAAAACACCATTTTTGACCGTTTTTTCTTTATATAATAAACGCACCCGTTATCAAATCTCTCGGAAAATACAAAAATTCACGTTTTTGCATAACAGAAGTGGGAACCTCTGCATTCAGGGCCAGATTTAAAGCTTTGACGCTTTTAGACCCAAACGTTTTTGCCGCTCCGTTTTTGTAAGATTTTCGGGAAAACCCCCAAAATGTGGGGATAGTGAAAGAGCTGAACAGAATGCAACCGAGCCGCCATTCTTGGGAGACATCTGACAGTTTACAAGTGGTTGCCGAATCCCTGTTTTGTTTTAAAATCACTTTTCTGTGAATAGGCAGCACAGCGGTGGAGGGCACCTGGCAGTTTGACGATAAATCACATCGGTCCAGTTTTTGTTAAGAAAAAAATCACGTGATAATTTATAGCGCCCCCTGGCATTGTACGCCCCTAGTTCCGGGCCTATTGGTAATTCCTGGTCTGTTTGCAGTAGGATTCTTTGACATGCTGTACCAGCATAGGATGTTCCATCATACCTGTTTGTAAATTAAAATGTGCATATCAAACAGTTCGTGGTAACGAACTGTAAGTAAGGAGCGACCCGGCTCAATGTTAACCAAAAGTCTAAAAAACGGAATTTTGATACCTATAGATATATCAAAAGAATCATATTTTAATTGTGATTTTAAATGTATAAGTTTCATCAAGTTTAATCTTACCCATCAAAAGTTACGCGCCTTAAGAAAATTTGGATTATTTTCGAAAAAAAATGGAAATGACCCTCTAAAAGTTATAGAACCTTAATGAAAATCACACCATTACATTCAGCGTATCAGAGAACCCTACTGTAGAGGTTTCAAGCTCCTATCTACAAAAATGTGGAATTTTCCATCTTTTGCCAGAAGAAAGATCACGGATGCGTGTTTATTTGTTTTTTTTTTCTTTTTCTCAGGGGTAGTCGTGTTGACCCAGTGGTCCTAGAATACTGTAGGAGGGCTCATTGGAACGGAAATTAAAAGTTCTAGTGCCCTTTTTAAGTGACAAAAAAAATGGAAGGCAACTAGGCCCTCTCCCACGCTCATTTTTTCCCAAAGTCACCCGATAAAAATTTTGGGATAGCCATTTTGTTTAGTGTGGTCGAAAGTGTGATAACAATGTCTTTTAGGATGACTTAATCCCCCGAAGCCCCCGGGGGGAGGGCTGAAAGTTATGAACTTTACCCAATGTTAACATATAGCATTGGTTATTGGGAAGTATACAGACGTTTTCAGGGGTAATTTTTTCTGGTAGTGGGGGGTGGGGGTGGGCTGGGGGTTATGTGGGAGGATCTTTCCATGAAGGAAGTTTTCATGGGGGAAGGGACATTGCTATGAAGGGGGTGTCGGACTCCCCAGCATTATTTAAAAAAAATCAGAAATTAAATATAAAAAAACAAGTTTTTCA
Source organism: Artemia sp. Kazakhstan ARC1039 (assembly GCA_029168905.1). Lineage (NCBI taxonomy): Eukaryota > Metazoa > Arthropoda > Branchiopoda > Anostraca > Artemiidae > Artemia > Artemia sp. Kazakhstan ARC1039. The sequence goes on from JAQQPU010006689.1 coordinate 18,722, forward strand.
ACTGAAAGTAAGGAGCAACATCAAAACTTAAGACGAACAGAAAATATTAGCTATATGATTGGGTTCAACCCCATAGTCAATACCTCGCTCTTTAAGCCAAACATTTTTTAGTACTTTCATAAGAGCTATTTATTCTAATTAACGGCCTTTGTGATTAAGCGGTCATTTTTAAAGAATTGGAACAAAATTCGAACTTTAGCTTAAAGAGCAAGGTATTAACTAGGGGACAAAACCCCTAATAATACGTATTAAAAATATATGAATGTAGAAGTTCGATACGTAAGTTAATTCGTAAGTTACGTATATTTATTACTAATAAAAACGATCGTAAATAAAATTCCACAAGTTTCGAGAAAGCCATTTAACCAAATAAAAGTAAAATTAATATGGAAATTTTGTTTTCATTATTCATGTACGGTGAGCCAAAATCAAAACCTGCATTAATTCAAAAACGTTCAAAATTAAATAAAAAAAAACACGTTTTTTTTAACTGAAAGTAAGGAGCGACATTAAAACTTAAAAGGAACAGAAATTATTCCGTATATGAAAGGGGCTGTCCCCTCCTCAGCGCCTCGCTCTTTACGCTAAAGTTTGACTTTCTCACCACTCTATTTTTTTAAACAGTAAAAAACTTTAGCGTAAAGAGCGAGGCGTTGAGGAGGGGACATTCCCTTTCATATACGGAATAATTTCTGTTCGTTTTAAGTTTTAACGTCGTTTTTTAAGGGTAGTTATAGATTAATGAATTTTATATATTTGGCATCACCACAAAAAGAAGCTTCTTTTGGTATATTAATCCTTATTAAAATTCCGTTTTGAGAGTTTTTGCTACCATAAACATATGCCTCTTTTTTACTTAAAGTTCGTTACTACAACGAACTGTTGATTTGCACCTTTCAATTTATAACGCTAATGCACGGCTTTTGACGGAGCTCGTAATTAAAAAGACGGTAGAGAAATAATATGTAAGTGGGTTTTAGTGGAAGATACAGCTTTTGGCTTTTGAAAATGTCTTTTTTTTGAAAAACTTCAACATATTTTTCAATAAGAAAAAAAAATGCAAAGTAGATTTTTGAAAAATATAATTTTGTTGATCAATGGTGCTGAATTTTGGCTATCAAATGATTGTAAATTGTTGTTATATGTTGAAGCATCAAACCCATATTATGAACAATGTAACATACCATACATTTACCAAAATATAAATATACCTGAAGAATAACATACCAAACAATTTCAGATGGAACCTTAATTCTTCATTGCATTACAAGACAAAAACATATTGATAGGAAAGATGGAGATGGGGCTCGTAATTAAAAGGACGACAGAGAATATTATGTATATATGGGTTTTGACCCTCTAAATACCATTACAAATCCTATCGTACGATGATAGGTTTCAATTTTAGGGCTCAGTTTCGTAGAATTATAATGTAGCAGTAGCAGCCAGTAATATACTTTTTATTGGAAGCATGAAGCTCACACGTTGAAAACTGTTTACAATTCTTGTGTATATAAAGTACAAGGATTAGGAGTGCAATCTGCAACTCATCCAAAGAGATCTTAAAATAACTATATCCACCAATTGAACTTAATGATTTCCCGTCTCTGGTATAACATAGCATCAGCAACCCATTTCCTTGACTTATAAACACTGGATCTATCAAATGAACATGTCATGAAAGCATTGCCATCTCAATCTTTGAACAATATGAATCAAGGGTATCCACAGAAGAGGGAAGGGTTAAAATTATTTAAACAGCACCTAATTTTGTTTAAACAGCAAAAATTCACCCCCACCCCTCAAAAGACTGGCTACTTGATATGAAATAGATATTGTCCGGCTTACATGTATCCAGGCACTTTCGAGCGGAACAGGCTAATCCAGCAGACGAATAATTGTGGCTTCGCATTCATTATTGTTGCTGACTCCAATATTTACTGAAAAGAGATGTAACTTAAAATCCTGATTAGTATAAGAAAACACAGTAATTGTCCTATTCCCGAAATCCTACAATCTTCACATCTGGGCTTAAGGCTTTTTGCTACATCTCAAGATAATGGGTTTTACAACTTATTTTTTTGAAGATAATTCTCTATGCTACATTTTCATGATAATTTAAGAGCTTTTCTTTTCGTTTTAAGTCACTTTTTAAGGCTTTCTTACCATTAGCTGAAAACTAGGAAGGTAAAGGTAAAGGTAAAGGATGCGGCACTAGACCCTTAAGGTCCAAACCGGCGGTGCTGATCTCCGTTTCATGGCCCTTCAGCCAGGAAGTGCAATGGGGGGCTGGGGGCCAGCCAACCTATGCTTTCGCAAAACTAGGAAGGGTGCCATAGTACCTTTAACTCTCGTAAAGGTCGCCCTTCATTAGAAATGAAATAAATAATACTGAAAACTTACCAATTGTTGTTACTATGGTGAAACAAAATAGTACTGAATTTGCCAAGTTCCATTTTACAGGCATTACATATTCATCTGCCTTACTAACCTCAGATATCTCTGGTAAGTTACAAGTTGAGAGAAGGTCTTCCAAGAGCTGGTATCTTTCCTCTTTTGTTCTGTATTTCGATGAATTCTGGAGTAGAAACGTCTCTGAAAATTAGAAATAAACGGAAATGAATGAAATAAACAATATGAATGAATGAATAAACAATAAAAATTAGAAAACAGTTATAATCGAGCTGATATGTAGAGAAGTCATCTAAATAAAGTTGTATTCCTGGAATAGATAACAAATAACACAGAAAATGAATTTTGATGCGCGAGCAGGTAAGCGAACCAGGTAAGCGAACAGGGACCGAGCTGATATGTAGAGTAATAATCTAAAACTATATTCGTATTCCCTGAATCAGCGAGTAAGTGCGTAACAGATACGCAAGTAGGTACCGAGCTAATAACCAGAGTAATTACCCAAAACTATAATTGTATTACCTGAAAATATGCTAAATAGTATAAGAAAAGAATTTTAATACGCGAGCAGATATATAGCAGGTATCAAGCTGATATGTAGAGTAATAGTCTAAGACTATATTTGTATTTCCTGAATAGATACCAAATAATATAGAAAAAGAATTTTAATACGCGAG
>JAQQPU010006689.1:23880-35361 GCA_029168905.1 Artemia sp. Kazakhstan ARC1039
ACCCCCCCCCCCCCCGAAAAAAATCCTGGATCCGCCCTTGCTTAACACCCTCCTTCCTTTTACTTAAAATATGTGGACCCATTGGCGCAAAGAACGTTTGGTAGAAGTTTCAGGCTGTTTAGATAGTCTGGATCAACACGGGCCCTCGGGTTTTCCGCTATTAAACATATGTGTAAACATTGGGCAAATTGCACAATTTTAGGCCCTTTTCCCTTCTGTGAATTATGTCATCCCTTAAGGTATATTTGCGGATAAGTGGTGCCTGGGCCAAAAAGGGCTCAGGAGGAAATATGGTTTTCCTCAAACAATCTTGACCCTTGAAAGTGTGCAGAACTTACAGAATTCAATCGAAGGAGCCTTCTGTCAAGTTTCCTCAACCACCACTTCCTAAACTGGCTGGGAAACTGGCAGGTCCCTCACTCACCACTGAGTCGCGGCTACTGCGTCCCTCTGTTTTTATGGTGTTTATTGATGCATAAGCAACTACTCCCACAAGCACATTTCTATACAAAATGTCCGGAAAAAAAAATACATGTCAGGTCCTTCACACTTTACTAACTGACGGCTAGTGTGTTGACTCTGATTTTATGATGTTTAATGCTGCATGAATATGTTATGCTTGAATAGTAGACACTCTGAAACTGACACTTTTACCCGAGTAGCGGAAGCTCTTTGAATTATCACTTTATTGAATAATGCTTACTTGAACTACGAACACTTTTTCAATCGGTGAAGAAGTTTGAGATAACAAGTGTCGAAGTGAAAATATGTTTTAGTATTAAAAAAGAAAAAGAACAAAAAAAAACACTGAAAATAAAAAAAAACTTTAGGTAAAGTAAGATGACAAGTTTATATATACTCTCTTAAAAAAAAAGTCGTACAATAAATACAAGGCTTTGCTCCATAAAAAGACTCCACGAAAAGTCAAGACTCCATGGCCTGTAAAGGAGGAGGAAAGATGCAGGCCAAAATCAACTCATAACCACTATCACACAAGCATTAACTCATAAACTAAACAAAAAATAGAAAGATAGAGAATAGCAGAGAGAGAGAGAGAGAGTGAAAGAGAGAGAGAGAGGGAGAAACGAGAAAGATTTATGCAATTTAAATTATTCCGGTCACTCAGTAGAAACTAGACCAGCTTTATTGGAAACCAACAATTAATAATAAGAAGAGAAAAAAAAGTTAAAAAAAATATACAACTAAGGATAAAAATCCGGTAGTAAATTTTATTTGAATATTCAGAAAGCTATAGGGCTGATAATTCGACCGTTCAAATACAAAGGATGAAGTAAATCCATGGGACCTGGGAAGATCACCCTGGAGCTGCAGAAAGGTGAAACATGTAAAGGAAAGAATATAAAGTTTTCAACATCAGGCAACGGTTTAATAGCTGAATGACTTCTTCAATGGATTATATTTAAGGCTTTATTATAAGTGCTTTGCTTTATTATAAGCAGTTTAAGAAAAGAATGAAAATTAGACATCCATATATCTGGGTAGTAAGAAACATACGGCCAAATTAAGCAGTGAAAGAGGATTCTCAGAATTGGATAGATGAGTTTTGAGTAGTTGAAGATAAACATGAGCTACACGAGAAGTAATAAGAAAAACCTTGATTCAGAAAAATTTAGGCCAAGAGAGTTAGTATCTCATAAAACTAAAACTTTCTTGAACAGGCCCCATCATTCGAACCTCAGCCCCGTTCTCCAGAAGTAACAAGGTGATATTATCAGTAAAAGCAACAAGTAAATCAAAAGAAGGCAAACTACGGTTGGGGGTGCTACTATTTCGTCTAACCGTCACAAGCACTAAACGTCATTTCGTCGACAAGAAAAATCCGTCAGAACATCGACATGTCAGGACTTCGACAGTCATAACATCGACACGTCATAAGATCTAAAAAAAAATTTTAAATGCTATGACGTGTCGATGTTATGACTGTCGACGTTCTGACGGTTAGAGGTTCTGACGGATTTTTGTTATGTCAAAAAATTTATAAGTTTATATAATAGTAATAAATATATAACAGTTTAGAAACAAATCTCGGCTATTTATTGGCACATCAGGGGGTGGGGGTAAAGCATAGCATATATTAAATACGTAACCTAACCTAATTTAGGTACCTTTCCCCCCTAAACCCCAAAAAACTAAAGTTTTAGATGTTTTGAAAATTTTTTAGATGTTATGAAGTGTCGATGTTATGACTGTCGACGTTCTGACGGTTAGTGGTTCTGACAGATTTTCGTTATGTAAAGAAAATTTGATGTTATGACGTATCGATGTTATGAATGTCGACGTTCTGACGGTTAGCAATTGTGACTGTCGATGAACTGACGTGTTGATGTTATGACTGTCGACGTTCTGACGGGTAGCGATTGTGACTGTCGATGAACTTACGTGTCGATGTTCTGACGGGTAGCGATTGTGAATGTCGGTGTCCTGACGTATCGATGTCCTGACGTGTCGATGTTCTGACGTGTCGATGTTCTGACGGATTTTTTGTCGATGTTATGACGGATTTTGTCGGTGTCCTGACAGTAGTAGTCCTGATTTGTCAATGTCCTGACGCCTTTCCCTACGGTTGCGGGTACGGGATAATGTATATTGACATAACGCAGAATATTTGGTCACTTAGACAAATTAAAAACAGTAATGACAACTATAATGGACCCTTGGAAACTGTAACAGACCCTTGAGGTTTATCATGGTCAACTTTTGAGGGTGGACAGAAATGCTGATCGACATAGAGATTATCCTACTGAACACGTATGACTTAAACCAATAAAACGCACTAACTCTTACGCCAGAAAAGCACAAGCATGTTCAGTTGAATGATCTGTTCGAAAGCTAAATGAAGAATCACGAAACAAAAAATTTGATTACTTTAGTAGGGATATTCACCAACGCCAAATGACGAGGACACTGATTTAAAAAATGTCGATTGGTACAAGGTGGCCCAAGATAAGACTTGGGCCACCCTATAGATAAGACCCAAAATTGGACTGTGTCGGAGAAAAATTAGAAGCAGTACTTATTCAATATTAGCAAACAAAATGAGGTAAATACTTTTTGAGCATTCCTTTTTCTTACATTCTTACTTCTGAACATACTTCTTAATATCGAGAATCAGAAACCGAAGAGGAACTGAAAAGAGGGTCTAAGGAGGAATTTATCTCATGCCAAGTTCTTCGAATATCCGTATCACAATCGGACAAACGATTAAAATCATACTGGGATTTGGTCTTAAAAATTTGGCTTTTATCAAAATTTTATGCTTGAAAGCTGGTAAAAATTGAAAGATGGACACAGTGATCAAAAACAGGGGCAAAATATTCCAAATGTTTAAATCTAACAAGTAAAATACAGAAAAAGTACTTTCTTATTTGGAATTGAAAATTCTTTGTGGGATTGCGACAGAAAAGTCACTATAAGATTCAAAAAAAGTTTTTTTTTAAATTTCTCATATATTTCATACACGCAGTAATTTATGTCTTCTAAATGCAGAAAATTCATTGACCTCCTTTAGTTTTCTGATAGCACCGAGGGGGGGGGGGTTGAATGTTGAAATGGATGACATTAGATCTTTAAAATATTAAATAAAGAAAAAAAATATGTGAGCACTGACATTTTGGTTCATTTACACAACCCCTGAGGTCGCCTTCTGTATGCTAGTACTTTATTATGTGTCATAACATATTATATAAACATATATTACGTAAATATTACCTAATATGTTACCTAAATATATTACCTAAAATACAAACATATTACATGTCCTACTTACCTACTACATCTATGGCCAACATAAGCTGACTTGTTCTAACCTCAATTTCTTTTGGTGCTTCAAAATAGGAGAAAACTATGGCACCAACAATTAAAACTGAAATCAAAAAGCCTTGGAGACTGCACCAATACCACCAATTCATATTCTATTTCTTTTACTTTCTTGGATGTAAAATACTTTGTTCGTTCAGTTTTAAATACAGCTGCGCTTTTCTCATTGAACAATAAATTTTTGGCGGTACCAACTGGGCTCTAACAGTTTGTTCCTTCTTCCAATAAAATTACCTGAAATAACAGAAATCTTTAAATAATTATAGTAGATTGCACGATAAATACATCTTTTTTTTATAAATAACGCCTTTATTTTTGTCAATTCCCACAATGAAAAAAACTAAATCAAACAACCATTTCTAGAGGGTCAACTGAATCGTTTGAATTATATGAAATTCTAAACACTTTTACCCAAGGGGTTTGTAAAAAAAAAACGACGCGGCACTAGATTTAATAGTCCTCGCTGGTGGTACTGAACTGTTTATTGGCCCATCAGTCAGGAAGGGCAATGGAGGGCTGGAGGCTAGTCATCCTGTGCCTTCGCACACCCTTCCTGTTAAGCTTCCCGGGGTTTAGTCCACTTCAACACAATTGTAAACACCAGGTTGCGCGTGCCACGCGTGGTGAGAGTGTGCCTTGCGTGGCGTAAGGAGGCGTCGTGTGGTAGAAGTTTGCCATGCTTGGTGATAAAAGTGGCACTTGAAGATGTACACCAGGAGATGGAGAGTGGGTAATCTCTCAACTACAATTACTACTAATAGCTCACTGCAACATCAAGTCACCCGAGGCCGACAAAGCTGCGCACGCACCTCTGCCATTCCAAACAGTTTAAAGCTTCCCTCTTTAAACCCTCCGAAGAAGTTCCAATTCCAAATAAATCCTTTCTTATGACCTCTTCCCACCCCATTGGGGGGGAACTGCTTTCGCTTGGCCCTAGATGGATGGCCAAGAAGTACGATCTTGGGCAATTTGTCACCCTTTATCCGCAAAGCGTTTTGTAGTCATCTCAATATTTCACTTATTATAACCCTAGAAAGCAGGATATAACCATATTTTTCGTATAGCTTACTGTTTGAAATATGGTCAGACAAACGGGTAACCCCTCGGTTGTAATAATATGAAATTTTGGTTACAATTTTAACTTGGCGCGTGCCACCTGTCGGATAAGTTTGCCATGCGTGGTGTAAAGAAGCATTGCATGACGGAAGTATGCCACATGTGGCGAATTAACTGGTGCTCCGATATCTGAACCAGGTAGTGGAGAGCGGGGAATCTATCAGTTATATTAATAAATGGTTATGGTAAATAGTGTGTTTAATTTGAATTGTGCACGCCTGGGACGTGCTTTCTTAAGCCAATCATATTACTCCTTAAAAAAAATGCATGTTTCTGGTGGCACAAATAATACCGCCCATTAACACATGATTGACTCTTCTTTGTGAAATTTTAAGCAATAAGCCAGTAATAAGAAGGAAAAAGTTTACAGGTAGTCCCTCTTTTTTGTAGAAATAGCTTAGCATTGTTGATGATTTTGTCGAAGATGATTTAAGCGTGTCAACTCGTGTTTCAACTCGTGTCAAGCATGTGTCAACTCGTAAAGCTGTTTAAAATCAAAAGACAGTAACTCCTTTTGTCTAAAAAATGAAATTGATATGTATCGCATATATATTTACCAAGCGGAATTTGACAGTGGAGACGATATTTGAAAAGGAAATTTTCTTCACTCTCAAAACCAAAAGCAAAAACTTACATTGCATCAGTTTCGGAAGCTGAAAGGCTATTAATTCCAACAGACAATCTTATTTAAGCAACTCTTCGCATCACTAGAATCAATTACTTCCGATTTTGTATCTTAATGTTTTTATGACAGGGACACACCCAGAGGGGCTTTGGGGCCCCAGTCACCCGAAACCCTAAATTTTACCGAATTTTTGGGAATGTTTTATTTAAATAAAGAGTTTTTATTACTGCCCTCGCCCCGAAAAAAAAATGGTGTATAAGTGACTGGTAGCAAGTTGTCACACAATTCGTAAAACCAAGGGGAGAAGAAAAGTAGAAGACGTAGAACATCAGGCACATAGTTGTCTGTAAGCATAGGTAGAAAAGTTTGCAGGGGGAAGGGGCTCTGGGCCCCCTCGAAATTTATTTTTACGATAATGCTATACTTTTCATTAGATTTGCTTATTTCAGAATGGAGAGAGAAGGGGCTGAAGAGTTTGTCCCACTTCCCAAAATTAATTCCTGTGTTCCTGCTGGTGCTTAAGGATCTAATATTACTGCTAATAATTTACTGCAGCTCCAATTGAGGCCAATACCTCCACGTCACTGCAGCTACACACGCTCCTCCAAACGAGGCCAATACATATACGCACGCTCATCCTACATCCCAATGTATTCAGAGCCGCCCTCGTTAAACTCTCCCAAGAAGTTCCAATATCCCTTAAAAATTTCATTATGACTCCTCATACCCCATTTGGAGATAACCTTGTTTTCGTTTGGCCTTAGATGGTTGGTCAACAAGGACGATCGTTAGCAATATGTCGTCCTTTATCCGCAGAAGGTATTCTAGCTACTTAAATCTTTCTCTCATTACAGCCCTAAAAAACGGGATTGAACCACATTTTTCGTACAGCTTAAGTTTGAAATACGGTCAATCATGCGGGTACGCAAAACAATCCGTAGACGATTTCTCTGGAAAACATCTAGCAAATCCTCCTCCGTCTTTCGGAGGGCCCCCGCTTCAGAATCATATTTGACAATGTGTTATCACAGCAGCTTCCAGTAGCTGTCCCCTTGATTGATCTTTTCTTTACCCAATATCACTTCTTCACCTTCATTTATTCTCAATCTTAGCGACTTAGTCTTCTTAACATTAATTTCCCAACAGATTCTTGCCCTCTCAAAACCTGCAAAAGCTCATTCATGTTGCTAACATTTTTCATCTAGGGCGCTCAAATCATCCACATTTAAAAGTAAGAGTAAATAATCCACAATCTAAGAGTGGGAGAGTTGTTCATTCTCATTTAATTCCGTGCTCTCCTATAACCTTTGCTGCGGTCCTTAGAATCAATTCTGTTAAAATGATCTCTATAATCCGTGATAGAACGCAACCCTGCTTTACCCCTGATTCAATAGGAAACCAGCCACTAACCTCATTTCCTATATAAACCGCTGCAATGTTTTTCTCATGCATAGCACTAATCACTACAATGCATTTACCTAGTATACCATGCAAAGATAAGACGTTCGATGACACTCTAATGTCAGGTGAATCAAACGCTTGTTTATAATCTATAGTACGGATCTTCCAAAAACCGTACTTCCCCTTTTTGGAAAATCATATTCATAATATTCAGTTATTTATCTCGAACTTCACAACCATTGTATATAAAAAACTGTTTTAACACTATCAGCACCTGGCACCTTGTTATTTTGTAATCTTTTTAGTACTGTCACTGGCTATTCCTCACAAAATAAATCTTCCTTCACTTCCGAAGTGTCAAAAACTTTTCTTTCTTTCGTATATCTTTTACTGCAGTTTAATTACGGTTTATTACGTTTTCAAAATATCCTGCCCATCTCTCTTTAACTTTGTCCTTATCAATGAGGACATCCCTCATGTTCTATTTCTGGTTACTTTCTGGGACATTTTTAACCAATCTGATAAAATAGAAATCAGGAGCGCTTGTTTCAAATATTTAAGTTCCTTATTCGGGTTCCTCCTTGGACTAGGAATGGTAGACTGCGGGAGAGATACGGATTTCAGGATCCTCTTGATGCTGCAGATAAGCTTTTTTCCAAGCTTACAGATTATCCGTCGAACCACACTTGGAAGGATTTCTTGTTTTAATGCTAGTTTCCTTATTTTCGTTTGCTGGTTATTATCATTTTTATATTGTATTCTTTTGTATGATTCATTTAAAGAGGTTTATCACCCTTGAAATGTCTTACTTTTTTGAAATATTTGGTTTATTAGACTTTGAGTTTGTACGTATTTGCTCCTATTTTTGTATGTTTTTTTTCATTTTCTTTCTTTTTGTTATGCTCCATCGTCATCGCCTTGTATTTTTTGATGGGTTATAAAATAAATAAGTTAATTAATTAGTAACTGTGGCCACTTTCCTGTCTTTAACTGTGGCAAGTCCAGGTTGGGTATTCACTCTCAATTTTTTAGTATGCCAATATAAAAATTTTACTATTATGCCGTCTGCCTAATCTTCAAGATCTTCAGAAATTTTATCCATTGCCTCCACTTCACTTCTCTTTAATTCATATTTTATTGCTTTCTCCACTTTTCTTACATTCTTCTTATTTTCATATGTTCTATCGCTCGGAATTACTCTTACGAGCCCTTCCACGTCTCTACTAACTTAAAGGATTTTCAAGAATGCTCCTAACTTCCTAACCTCCCCTCCTAAAACACTATCCGCGGCTTCAAAAACTATTTTCTTAAATATATTCCTCCCATCTTCTATATTGTCAAATTTTAGACTCCCCAATTTAGTATTCTACTTTTCCTGGAAAGCTTCTCTCAAATTCTCGTCTTAGAGTTTACCAACGTCATAACTTCCCGTGCTTCACTTTAAACATCAATAACAGCACTCTTACATACCATAACATCTTATATCGATCCTGCCACTCTTCGGTTTATAATAAAATTAAATAAAAAAAAGTTGTTTTTAACTGAAAGTAAGGAGCGACATTAAAACTTAAAACGAACAGAAATCATTCCGTATATGAGAGGGGCTGTCCCCTCCTCAATGCCTCACTCTTTACGATAAAGTTTTTTATTGTCTTATAAAATAAGGTTGTGAGACAGAGTCAAGCTTTAGCGTAAAGAGCGAGACGTTGAAGAAGGGACATCCCCTTTCATATACGGAATAATTTCTGTTCGTTTTAAGTTTTAAATGTCGCTCCTTACTTTCAGTTAAAAAAAGTTGTTTTTTTTATTCAATCTCTGAAAGTTTTTTAATTAATGCTGCTTTGATTTTGGCTCGCCGTACATGAATAATTAAAGTGAAATTTGCATATTAATTTTCTTTTTTGGCTGAATGGCTTCCTCGGAATTTTGTTTTGACGTACCTTACGAATTAACTTACTTAACGAATTTTTATATTCGTATGTTTTCATTACGTATATTAGGGAGTTTGCCCCCTAGTCAATGCCTGGCTCTTTACGCTAAAGTTCGAATTTTGTTCGAATCACAAACCTGAATCACAAAGGTCGGTTAATTAGAATGGATAGCTCTTTTCAAAGTACTAAAAAACTTTGGTGTAAAAAGCGATGTATTGAATAGGGAGCGAACCCCCGCGTATACGTAATACTTTCTGTTCGTTTTAAGGTCTAATGTTGCTCCTTACTTTCAGTTGAAAAAAAACTTATTTTTTTAATTTAGTTTCTGATCGTTTTTTAAATAATGCTGGGAAATCCGGCGCCTCCTTCATAGAAATGTCCCTCCCCCCAAGGAAATATCCTCCATGGAAAGAGCCTTCCCCGTAACCCCTACTACAACCCCCCCACCCACAAAAAAAATCCCTCCTGAAAACACCTGTATACTTCCCAATAACCAATACTATATATAAACAATGGACAAAGTTTATAACTTGCAGCCCTTCCCCTGGGAACTGTGGGGGATTAAGTCATTCTCAGAGACACATTTATTAGATTTTTGACTAAAGTGAACAAAATGGATGTCTCAAAATTTTGATTGGGTGACTTCGGGAAAAAATGACCGTGGGAGGGGCCAAGTTGCCCTCCAATTTTTCCCTTTCTAATTGTCACTGAAAAAGGGCACTAGAACTTTTAATTTCTGTTTGAATGACCCCTCTCCCGACATTATAGGACTACTGGATCGATACGATCACCCCTGGGAAAAAACAACAACAAACAAACAGATAAACACGCATCCGTGATCTTTCTTCTGGCAAAAAATACAAAATTCCACATTTTTGCAGATATGAGATTTAAACTTCTTTAGTAGGGTTGTCTGATGCACGCACTGAATCTGATGTGTGATTTTCATTAAAGTTCTATGACTTTTAGGGGTTGTTTTCCCCTTTTTTTAAAAGTAAGGCAAATTTTCTCAGGGGCGTAACTTTTGATGGGTAAGACAAAAATTGATGAAACTTATATATTTAAAATCAGCATAAGAATCTGATTCTTTTGATGTATCTATTGGTATCAAAATTCCGTTTTTTAGAGTTTTGGTTACTATTGAGCCGTGTCGCTCCTTGCTTACAGTTCGTTACCACGAGCTGTTTGATAATTAATAAGGTTAGCCGTCTTGCTATCATATGAATAACATGTTAAGTTAGGTGCCATTTTATGTCCAAAGACTTTGTTGGTTACAATCAGATCGTTATATCTACGAAATTGCAGTAGTCTATATAGTCTATATCCGTTACTATTTTCTTTTCCTACACAAATTCTTTCCTTGTTTCGACTAACCTGGGCATTAACATCCCTTAATAGAAATAGCTTGCTTCTACTTAAAGTCCCGTATATTTAGTCCTGTAGCCAAGGTCGTATCCTTGGATAGGAGGGTAGGGGGATTGAACCCCCTCCGAATGTTAGCCCGACTCATAAACATGTAACAAAACTGAATATAAACCAATTTGTGATGCGTTTTTCAGATAAATTTGTAAGCCCCCCCCCCCCCAAAAAAAAGAAAACAATCCTGGATTCGTCCCTGTCCGTAGCTGTAAGTAAAATTCATCTGTCACGACTATCTCCATTAGTTGGTTCTATAGAAGTATATACAACTATGACTAATACCCTGCGCTTTTTAGTCGTAAAATGACCAACTAGAATTCTGTTATTAATATCTTCTCGCACGGAATCAAATGGGGAGGAAAAAGTCTCCTGGATTTAGATTTTGTTGATGATTTAAGCATTCTAGAGGAAAGTGATAGCAAAATGAATGAACTTTTAGAGTTTTGCGACTTCAGGGTGCTAGAATAGGTTTGGAAATTAATGTTAAGAAGACTAAGTCACTAAGGCTAGGAATAAGTGAAGATGAAAAGGTGACGTTGGGTGATGAAAAGATTGATCAAGTGGGCAGCTTCACTTACCTTGGTAGTATTATTAGTAAAGATGGTGGGAGCAGTGAAGATGTTAAAAGTAGAATAGCCAAGGCTAATAGTATTTTTTCACAATTAAAAAAAAGTTTGGAAGAATAGGAAGATAAGTCCTCAAACCAAGATTAGAATATTAGAAGCTACAGTGATGACAGTAGTCAAATATGGCTTTGAAGTATGGGCGCTTCGAAAAGCGGATGAAGATTTGCTAGATGTATTCCAGAGAAATTGCTTAAGGATTGTTCTGGGTACCCGGATGACTGACCGTATTTCAAACAATAGGCTGTACGGAAAATGTGGTTTAATACCGCTCTCTAGGAATATAATGAAAGAAAGGTTGAGATGGCTAGGGCACGTTGTGCGGATGAAGGATGACAGATTGCCGAAGATTGTTCTTTTCGACCAACCGTCTATTACTAAACGGAAAGCAGGTCATCCTCGTCTGGGGTGGGAGGACGCCATAAAGAAAGATTTAAAGGAAATGGGAACTTCTTGGGAGGGTGTAAAAAGGGAGGCTTTGAATAGATTGCGATGGAGGAGGAGCGTGCGTAGCTGTGTTGGCTCAGGC
>JAQQPU010006690.1:0-20259 GCA_029168905.1 Artemia sp. Kazakhstan ARC1039
TTTTGTTTTCTCTGGAGAAATTAGAATTGGAGCACGTTCTTTGGTAAAATTCAGAAGAAAACTTGAACTTTTTTTATCTTCTGCGAAAAATTTGGAACAGTATTTTAAATTTTTCATCTCTTCGAGACAGATCTGAACTAAAGTGGAAAATTTTTATATTATTTGGAAAATTAGAATTGATTAAAACTAATTTCTTTTTCATTGAGAAAGTGGGTGAAAAAGATAAGTACTTCAAGTTGGAAAATGGGTTTAGGAGGGACATTATGAAAGGAACTTGTTCTAAAAGGATATAATAAAGCCATAAAAAGTGTTAAAAATGGAGAGGGGGTTCTTTGGAGGGGTCCGGGGAGGGCGTTTGGGGATCCAGGGGCCCTTGAGGGGTGGAGTGGTCATATGGGAGCCTGAGGGGACCTTTGGGGACCGGGGGAGGGCCTTTGGGGTCCGGGAGGGGCCCTTTGGGGTCCGGTGGGCCAGTTGGGAGCCTGGGGGCATTTGGGGACAGGATGATGGCCTTTGAGGGTCCGGGGGGTCCTTTGGAAGCCCAGAGAACCTTTGAGGTCCGGGGGCTTCCTTCGGGGTTGTGGTAGGGGGATCGGAACCTTTGGGGTTGGGGTAGGGGGATCGGAACCTTTGGGGTTGGGGTAGAGGACCTCACAACACTGTTCAATTGAAACTTGTGTATTATAACGACCACACTCAAATTCTCTTCCAAAATCTCTTCAAAAATCACCTTTTAAAATGTCTCTAGCTGTTTCGCCGAAATAGTTCCATAAAATAGCTAAAACGGTTTCGCCAAAATTATCCCTAAACGGAATTTCGGCATGTTCCTTTTGTTTGGCATCTCTGCGCCAATGCATTTCAAATTATTTGGAAACCTTTTCGCGCTCTAAGATCAAAACGTCTGCTCGGAAACGATTCTCTTGTTAGAAACAACAAATTAATTTCCCTTTCGTGAATCAATTCTCTTTAGAACAACAAATTAATTCCCCTTTCGTGTCAATCAATCAATCATGACATCATCTGTCATGTGTGATCAAAACTTTGTCTCGGAGACAATTCTGGTCGAACTCCAAAGACATTAATTAACTTGACGTCATCTGTCAGACACTCCCTGGAAACAATTTGATTAATGACTGCCAACTCTAGACTGACCAGAAAAGAAAGTTGGCTCGGAAACGACAACAACATTGATCCCATTAACCACGTGTTCTCTCTAATGACTCTGTTCAAAACAATAACAACATTGATCCCATTAACCACGTGTTCTCTCTAATGACTCTGTTCAAAACATCAACAACATTGACCTTGGCATTTGCATCGAGCAACAACAAGAAGGAAGTGTCATTGACCTGTCCCCATTAGACTCAATAATCCATAAAAACATCAAATAATCAACACACATAACCATCCATGAAAACAGACATAAATGTGACAAACTTCCTGTTTTTTCATTCTCACTGACAAAGTCCATAAAACCATCCATAAATGTGACAAAATTCCTGTTTTTCAAATTCTCACTGACAAAGTCCATAAACCACGTGGTTCTATGCCCATATAAGGAGCCCCGGTGGGATCAATAGGGTCATCTCTACTCTCAAAGACATATTTATTAGATTTTCGACTATGCTGAAATTTTGATAGGGTGATATCGGGCAAAAAGATGAGCGTCGGAGGGGGCCTAGTTGCCCTCCAATTTTTTGGTCATTTAAAAAGGACACCAGAACTTTTAATTTCCGTTCGAATGAGCCCTCTCACGATATTCTAGGACCACTGGATCGATACGATCAGCCCTGGAAAAAAACAACAAATGAACACGCATCCGTGATCTTTCTTCTGGCAAAAAAAAAATACAAAATTCCACATTTTTGCAGATAGGAGCTTGAAACCTCTACAGTAGGGTTTTCTGATACGCTGAATCTGATTATTTGATTTTCATTAAGAGTCTATCACTTTTAGGGGGTTTCGTTTTTCGTTACCACGAACTGTTTGATAAAGCGTGAGAAAGCATCTCGGGCGAGTTAGTGACAAAGCTAAAAGAATTTTCGGAGACATCATAATGTTCATCCCACAAATGAAGAATATTTGGCCCCCTTTTGAGCATATCTGACTTCTTTTCAGTCTTTACTGTAATTTACAAATTCTTTTTTTTAGATTTTCGGTTACTATTGAGCTGAGCCCTCCTTACTTACGGTTTGTTATTACGAATTGTTTGACTGTGAAAACACAATTTTTTTTTTTCAGATTTGAATTAAAGTGTAAAAATTTCTTCTTTTTATTAACTAGTATTTTATTATCTGCCTTCTCATGGTCAATCTGGGGGTTCAATTCAGATAGAAAATATCCATATATATTATTGAAGTAACCAAATTATAAGAGTATTAGCTATTAAAGTGACTGCAATAACTATTAAGATTGACAAACCACAACAGACACGAACACAGCGGGGGTGAGGCGTCTAGTCAGAGCTTGGGGCAGCCGGGGCAGCTACCCCGGGTGCTGTGGCTGGGGGCGTTGCGACTGTGGGGTTACCCACTTTTGTTAAATTTTTTACTTGGATTTGGCTTCTTCTTTTTTTGAGTCAGGAGGCAGGCGCTGTAATTAATTTTTCGTTGGCACCACCAACCCTAGGAAGGGCTCTGCTTCTAGTCCATGCCACTGCCTTCAAATTTCGATATTTTTTTCATGTAATTTACCGATTTCGATGCGTTTGAAGCGAGGTGGGAAAAAATAATTTAAGAATAATGCAACCTGATTTCTAATTTAAATAAATATACTTATGTAAAGAGGGAGGGGATCTCCCTAAAAAACAACCTGGAGAATAGAGTCCCAGGAAAATATAAATGAGATACGTAAGAAAATGCGAGAAAATGTTTAGGCCATTATTATTTGGGCCTCAGGGCAAATATTTAGAAAGGAACACCCAATGTTCATGAGTGGTAAATTTTGCTGGCAAGATATGAATAATTTGCAAAACAATTAAACGAGGTGGAGATCCTATGCAACCTCCCATCCTCTTAGAATGGGAAATGAAACCACAAGAGATATTTTTCTTCGCTTTTAAGTCAGAGCTGAGCTACTAAAGAAAGACAAACATTAAAAGCGAAATATAATCCGGGTACACACACAGGAAGGTATACAAGCCACAAATGTCACAAAAGGGTCATACAATCATTTCCTTTGTTTGTTTTTACAGCTGGACAAAAAAAAGATACTCATCCCCAAATTTCACATGCTATATATTTTTTTAATTTTGTTTTTCTGAAAAAGAGTCGGCTTACTTTTAAAACATTCCAGTATATTTACGCATACTTACTAAATGGCGTGGGAAAATTAAAGCCTGAAGGTCGATTTTAAGCTGACACTCTTGCAGTGTTTGAATAATAATTTAATAATACACATTTAAATCCCAGACTCAATGGGCACGCACTTCCAGGAATCACATACACCGTGGCGTCAAGCGTGGCGAAAGGGTGCCAGATGTGGCTGAAATTCTGCCAAACTTGACGGAACTGCGTTCTGGACCGTACACCAGGTGGCCGAAAGTGGGCACCCTCTCCATTAATCAAGAATTTTGCAGATATGAATTCTCTGAAAAAGGGGGAAGAAAGGGTGTTCCATGCTAGTAAACCCCCCAGAGGGTGCACAGATATTACCCAAGCACCAGCACGAACAGGGGAGAACGAGAAGTATAGCCTACGGCAGTACTGGAAACTTTGCATTACACAGAATAGCTTTACACCCTTGAAAAATGTTATCCCCCCTCCCCCACCAAAAAAACCTTGATCTTAAGATGAAATTTATTCATAATGAAATGCATATTCAACAATAACACTATACTAATCCCCTAAAGGCATCTTGGCTTGTAATCTCTTGGGCCTGGATTCTTTTTTTTGTTCCTATTAAATTGGCTGGCTGTTTTAACATAAATAATATAAAAAAAAACTTTCAAATGCATTTTCTTTTAAAATATTTCACATGCATTACTAATTTTTATTCACATTAAATAGGGTATCATAGAGTAGGCTTTACACATCTTACGTAGTGAATCAACAAAGGTTCAGATACCATTAGGATCAAAAGAAAAATGAAAGAATAGGTTCCTAATTAATCACTACCATTATCATCCAGGTCTTTGCACGGCTGTCAAGATCCGAAAATAATTAATTTTATCTTACCATTATCCATTACACTATCCTTGAAAAGATCCTGCAGTTCACGCAATACCATCCATTACTATAGTTTAATTTATGTATTTTACCTATAATATACTACTCAAAATGGCAGTGCTACAAGTAATTAATGTTTTCAGCGTCACAAAGACAAAGCGTGCAAGAAAAAAAAATGGAAAGAATATAGCGCTTACGTCATTCCAGAATCCTCCCCCCATCCCCCATACACAAATATAACAAATATTACATTATTACGCACCAGATCGATCCTTATATTTCTTTTTAGTATCGGTTAATATGGGCTACAGTTCGTTCTTTACTAGGTTACCCTAATAGGGCAACCATGATAACAGGGGGTTCACCAGTTTTTTTAAGGTGTAAAGAGGTAGTGGCGTAATTTCGTCACAATCTGGGGGGGGGCAACGTTGGAGCCAATTTGCCAAATTTCAGTGGATGCTTGAATTATGCAGGCTTATATTAGTTTTGACAAGATTTTTGAAGAATCTAAATTTCAGCTGGGGGTGGGCAAACTGGGGACAAACCAAGACATGGGAAGGGCAGGTACATGTTAACTCTGTGTTTCTCTGTGGTTGAGCATTAAAATGAATCAAATCTAAACGGAACTACAAATTTTTGCAACACGAGCTCAATTAAATGAATAACTACAGTTAAATTACTTGGCAACTAGAACAATTTTTGGCTTGACTTGGCCCTACATTAGTTATTTTTATGATATTTTTATCTACGATAAAATCAAAGTGCGTTGAAAAAGAAATATAGCTTAGTCCAGATTAACATAATGTGTTCGACAAATTTGCACATTGGGTACTGACACGCAAAACAGCTTTCTTAAAATCGGGGCCCTCAAGTAGCTACATCCAGCAATGACAAAATACCTACTTCAACAAAGTAAAGGACCACGTTGTGCCATGGTGGAGGGGGCAATGGTTGAAATCCCCCACGAAAAACAGCAAAAAAAAAGTTAAAATTCCTACTTTGTTCGTTTAAGGGTTATAAAAGGTCCTTTGATCGCCTTGGTCGAATTCCGCGTCTAAAGTAGCCAGACTTCCACTCTTCCC
The DNA here is from genome assembly GCA_029168905.1 of Artemia sp. Kazakhstan ARC1039. Classification (NCBI taxonomy): domain Eukaryota; kingdom Metazoa; phylum Arthropoda; class Branchiopoda; order Anostraca; family Artemiidae; genus Artemia; species Artemia sp. Kazakhstan ARC1039. The sequence continues at coordinate 5,249 of JAQQPU010006690.1, forward strand.
GAATAAAAAAAATCGGGTGCAGGTCAAACCCGGGTTGTGGGAAGTCCTTCAAAAGAGGCCCCAGAGCCAACACAAACGCAGGAGAAGGGAAAGCATACAAGTACATCGGAAAATTTTAGCATTTTTAGCAGAAATTTTACGAAGAAGGGGACACAATGAATTGAAAAGCAGAGAGCAAGCAGTAAGCGGTAGCCCTCCCACCCTAAAAAAACCATCTGGTCAAGAGATATATTCTTCATCCAAGAAATACAAAATACGGTACTGTTCTATTAACCGGACTCTTTCGAATACGGCAATGCATACCAGTCGCGAAATAGATCGAGATGCGTGATGAAAACAGGTTTACAATGCCTTCTGGAATATAAACAAAGGCAAAAACTGAATTTAAATTGTTGTTTTTTGGGGTTTAGGGGGGGGGAAGCTAACTAGGTTAGGTTAGGTTACGTATTTAATATATACTATGTTTAACCCCCACCCCTAATGTGCAAATATATAGCCCGAATTTATTTCTAAACTATTATATATTCATCCTATTTTATTTTATTTCATTAGCATTAACCAAACTAGCACTATGTAAAAGAGCCCGGTTAATAGAACAGTACCCAAAATACGTAGCATTTTTCCTACTTACCGATAAACAAACTTCTGCCCTAGCACCTTCTTGATAATATTTTTATCATAATAATATCGTAAAGCTCGACTGAGTTTATCATAGTTCATGTTAGTTTTATTTTTTCTAAGTCCCCAAAGCCGTGCCACTTCTTCGGCGTTGATTAACTTGAATTCGCCATCGTTTGAAGTCCAGGTGATAATATGCTCATGTTGTGAACTCAATAGCAGCTCCAGCAAAAATTGCCATAAAGTCACATTTGAATCTAACGAGCCAGGGCCCCCTGAAAATAAAAGTAATAAATTAATTGAAGACACAGAAACTGGTGTACAAAAGTCCGATCCCTGGGGGGGGAGGAGGGTCGAAATCAGAAATATTCCTTTTTAAGCCAATGTTCTTAAATCAATACAGGGGGGAGTCCTATTAGACCAATCTCATTGGGCAATCCCTTCTATACCCCCTGTTATGCAAGTATGGACATATGCGTGCCATTATTTTTACTATCCACCATTATTGTTAAAAGTTATTGCAAAGGCAATCCCCAGAAGGGTATGTTTAAACTACTTCAAAGTATCTCCCATCCTAATTAAAAAATTTGGGATAGGGGTTTTAACAGGGGGGGAAGGATATCAACATAATTACTAGGATTGTGTCTTAAATCCCCGAAATCGCAGTTTCTGGCCTAGGATCCCTGAATTTCAGGAGTGGTCCTTCTAACATATCTTGGGGGTAAGGGGGTTCCCTCTACCCTCACCCCACCTGGTCGGTGCCATGCTTAAAACTAGATATACAAGTAATTATAATCAAGAGTTCAGCGGAAGACAGGAGGAGGGCCTGAAATCGAAAAAATATCAAAAACAATTTTAACCTATGGGAAGTGGGGAAAGTGAAGTGGGGAAAAAAACTAACCACCCTGTGTCCAGGCAAGTTTACAAACATGTTTAATTCACTACCAGACAAAAAAAAAACACTTTTTGGGAAAAATCCTCCCCCGGATCAAATAATCACGTCAAAAAGTTCGTTTTTTAACACGGTTACATCAAGTATGAGAAATGCACTCTGCAACGATTGGTCTTACAGTACACACGGTCTAAATAGGGTTATAAATAGGGCCATATCCAGTGGGAGGGGGTTGCACTATATGTCGGGGGTCATTAGATAGAAGCACCATATATTTCATGAAAGATAGACCTACTTACATTGTAGGGGAAAGGAGCAAAAATTAAAATTGCCCCCAGGCGCGGAAAACCTGCCTATGCCTCTTTATGGAACTGTTAAATTTTACATATAATCCAATAAATTCGATATATACACTTACTTGTCAATCTCGCCAGAGCAGCCTCGCCATTCCCTTTTCTCCTTATTAACCCTCCTTCTTTTTAATAATAACACAAAACTTTCATCATTACTTTATAAGATATATACATTCAAAAAGCGGCTTTCCTTTAACAAAAATTAAACATTCTCGTCACTAGTTCGTTATTTTATAGAATGTCGTTTTAGTGAGATTCACGTACTACGTGAAAATACGTGCTTTAGAACGGTTGGCCCGCATAAGAAAAAAAAATTTATACCAGGGTAATTATGTTTGAAACACTAGCGGTGATCTCACAAGTTTACTCCCAAACTTAAGAAAAAAACAATCGCTGATCTCTAACAGTAATTTTTGGCTTGCTATAGGAAACCTCGTGGGAGTCTCCGAAAGCTAGGAATAATTTCGTATGCTAGAAATAACTTATGATGCAATGATCCTGGCATATTCACCAAGACAAACAAAATTTAAAAAACAAAGACACTGAATAGGCTAAACGCTGAAACCTTTTCAAGGATATTACAATTTAAGTTTTTGACGTTTACATTCGAAGAAGAGTTAAAAACCAACGATGAAAACCAGTTTTCTAACATTGCCACAAACTATATTTCAGGTGGAAAAGAAATAGTTGGTCAATATACAACAACAGGGAAAATCAAAGCTATTTATCCCTCAAGGATATATAGCGATTTCTTCTAACGCACAATAAAGTAAGAATATCTAGATACTGATCTCAATTTGGGCACCGATTTACTTGAACGAGAGTTCGTTCTTACATGACTGCCCAATCGGCTAATATTAAGGGACAACCAGTGTTGCCAGTTGCCAAATGGGACGCAAATGAGCGTCATCTGGTCACTCTGGGGACAACAGCTAGAAACCAACAACCTAAGCTGGTTTTAATGACCCACGCCTTCGAAAAAAGGAAGGGTGCTTTAAACTGCACACCCCCCCCCGGAAAAACCTCCACACCCTTCCAAGGGTTAGGCCATCTACATCATGATCGAAAAACCGAAGGCAGTCCCTGGTTAATAAGAACAAGCAGAAATCTATCTGAATCACCTGAGGTTACCACCAATAACCTTTACATATCCCATGCTTCCATTGTACAAAGCCTTGCGGCATTACAGAGCTGCCACGGGTTCAAGGAGTCAAAGAAAATGAGTTTCAGTATTTTTTTTTGGCTGAAAAAAGGATTTTTGGAAACCTTTCAATATTTTCAAAATAAAAATATTTGAAAATTTGAACAGTAGGCTAAGTTACATTAATCTGTTCTTACTGATTGACTACTAATGAATATGCATGCACGTTATTACATTTTATAATCTTCATTAATGTAACAAACTTAGCTCAAGTCCCCTTCTATAAATTCCCCTTTACATTTCTTTCAGAAAACGAAATTGTCGTTAAGAATAAATATTATTGTCTAACGAGCAAGGGATATTCACAAAGTTGCATTTTTCATTTTTTTTTTTTTTTTTTTTTTTTTTTGGCCAACCTTTTTCCTAATTTCACGGGGGTTCATTGTTAAAAATAAATCCTACTAGTTACGTCCTAACATTTTATAACGAGTAAGGGTAATTATCAAAACTGTTAACGTAAGGTTAATGTAAGTTTAAAACTGTAAGGTTAATCTTGGTTTAAAAAAAAACTACTAATTTAATAGCCAAAATTGATACTCAATTCGCTATTATTACACCACGGAACTAATAAGGGGAAAATGCACTAATAGCATGATTTATAACACTAGATGCGTATTCACATTCAGAAGCTTTTTTTAATAGACCTTGGAAACTCAGTATCCATTAAAGTGAGAAACCGTGAAGCTACTGTAATAATTAACTGCCGTCTAAAAGCATTTATCAAAACGTATAACCACTCAAATTGTTTTTTTCTGTATGCCTTAGATGACTATGCCCGATAGCAATAATTAAATTACGAGCCATTTAGGAATTTTAAAAGGGGAAAAAATACTACCCGACACCAACACCTGTGCTGTCTTAAAGCCACAGTAGCAAGCAAAAAGAGACAAGTCGCATTCTTAAATAACTAATTATATCCACATGAAGGGTTTAGGAGATATCTTAAAACAGGGGAGATGAACATAACAATAAATATTATCATCAAAATATATCATATGAAATTACCTATGTTTCGCTCACAATGTGAAAGACCAATAAGTTAAAGCTTCATTGTTGGGTCATATGTAAAACACATAATATAGCCATAATTGTATTTTTTACGGGTAATAAACTTAGAAGATCTTAAAGTCAAACAAGCTTAACTTACAGTCAAAATTAACGACCTATATGTATATTTCAATCTATTTCAATCCTCACTTCCTACTGATTATCTGAAAACTTTAAAGAAAATTGGACAGAGAGGTAGGTAAAGTATGTTTATTCACCTTACATATGAATATGCCTGTTAATCCCTGGTAGTTAATACCAGAGAAATGGCTAAATTTATAGTCAAAATTTTAGAATACCTATGAAAAGCCAAGCTTTCATTCTATCTAGATCCTGACATTCTATCGAAAACTCTAAAGAACCTAAAGAGAAAGGCGAGAAAAAGAATGTTTATTTAAAGAAAGAAAATCAAAATTTCACGGGATCGTTGGTTCCAATGTTGGGACGGTTGGTACAGTTCCTAAGATCTCCAGAGGGCGCAAGCACACTGATCAAAATTAACGTGACCGGGAGGATTGCGAACGAGACGTATGGACCACATTCGCCCCCTGATAATTATCTGCTCTTTCGGAACATCCATATTTCCCATAACTACAGAGAAGTACTGGTGCATGTACCCAAGATATCTTTTTTCCTGGCGGAGGGCCAAATGAGCTTTGCCCCCCCCCAAATGGACGCCTCTTCGTTTTTGCGTAGCAACACTTGAGTGGGGACAATCACGGGATTTTTATTCGTTTTTACTTATGCGTTAAATAGAGACACAGTGGTCAAATATGGTTCTGAAGTATGGGCGCTCAAAAAAAGGGAGGAAGATTTGCTAGATGTTTTCCAGAGAAATTGTCTACGGATTGTTTTGGGTACCCGACTAACTGACCGTATCTCCAACAGTAGGCTGTACGAAAAGTATGATTCAATCCCGGATTCTAGGGCTATAATGAGAGAAAGGATAAGATGGCTAGGAAACGTTCTACAGATGAAGAATGACAGATTGCTAAACTTCGTCCTTTTCGACCAACGGTCTAGGACTAAACGAAAAATAAGCCGTCCTTGGTTGGGGTGAGAGGATGTCGTCAGGAAGGATATAAGGGAAACTGGAACTTCATGAGAGGATGTAAAGAGGGAGACTTTGAATAGATTGGATTGAGGTGGGACGTGCATAGCTGTATTGGGCTCAGGCGGCTTGGTGTTTCGGTTAGTTGTTAGTAGTAGTAGTAAGTATAGACAATGTGCAGTACATTTTAGCACTAACTGGATCATATCGAGCTTCAAAAAATTTTATTCAGTATAGGATAGCCTTTATTATTAATTCTTCATTAGCGGTCCTTCTTTTTAGAAAATATCCCTGGGAATGTAAAAAGTTAAGAGCCATTAAAATATCTCAGCATTAAAATTTAAAAGTATAAAAAGTGAATCAATGTTGCATCTGATAGACGCTTTTGATGCAATATCCAAAAAATGTCATATTTCAGGTAGACATCCGGGCCCCCTGTCCCCTAGTGCGGACATGTCTACACATAAGGACCGTTTTTAGCACTAAGATCTTACATCTAAGATCTTGCATCTTTCTGCAAAGATTATCGTTTTTTAACTCATCTTTGTTCTAAAATCTTACAGCTCACTGATGTTAGCAAAAAATGTGAAGAACGACATTGTTCTGCCTTATAGAACGATGATGAGAGAACTTTGATGATATACTCATCATTGTTCTCAGACCGCTGATCAGAGCAGAATGATGAAAGACGTTTTGTATAAAAACGACAAAAGATGTAAGATCTAAGTTCAAAGATTTCACTTTTAAGCGTTTTTTGACAAAAGATGTAAGATCTTAGCACAATGATGAGTGAAAAAACGGCCCTATAGTTTTCTTGTCTGTTATTAAAGTGTGTTATTACTACATTGTAGCGCATACCCGTTAACATAAGAGATAAGGAAAGTTGAGCTACACCAAAAATGTCAGGTTTATTAATTAACTGTCATACTCTTCTCTAAGATAGAGTCTGTGTGTGCCTAGGATCGTAGCCCATTATCAGTAATATATTATTACTTAGGTTTTGCAATCTCCAATAAACACAGCACGGCCTATACACATATGGTCCGTACATTTAACTGCAAACCGTGAAAATGCTCCTATTTTCTTAAGGCCTACGACAACCGGAACATAGGTATGTTTAAATAAACATTACAATCTATTAAAGACATTATGCCCATTTTCTTACGATAGAAAATCGTACCCATTACGAGAAGAGAAAAAAGATATGCACAAATTTTACGGTTGGTGGTAAGGGATCTTTAATGAAACGATAAAACCATAAGACAGTTTTGTGGCGAAATTCTGCGAATTTTCCCGTCTTTCATCAGTAGAAAAAATCGGAAGTTAAAAACCAACGGAAGTTGAACGATTTAAGTGTTTAACCTTTCTTATATGGTTCGTTGATCTACTTTTTGTGAGATCATAAAGGAGTAAAATTCTTATGCATCAGGGCTACAGTTTAAAATATTTTGTTGAATATTTTTATATCCAAGGGCCACCCACAATAACATGTCAACGGAAAAAGTCCCCGGAGACAAAAATAATTATCGATTTCTTGTATCTTAAGAAATGGTACTTGTATGATATATCGACCATAGCTATATCATCCAATTACCCATGTTAAGAAAACAATTCTTACTTCATAATATGCAGAATAACCATAGTTAACACATTTTGCATGCTGCCCCGCTAGACTTTACCCCCAACCCCCTGATGCGCAAATATATAGTCCAAATTATGTATTTCCTATCTATGCGTCTCCGTTGTTTCAATCCGTATACCTGTAAATTGAATCATCTGTGACGCGGGAAAAACAAATTACAATGCATTGAAAATAAAAAAAAAAATGGGCTATATATTCGCACATTAGGGGAGGGGGGTAAAGTATAGCAAGGCTGCATGCAAAATGTGTTAACTATGGTTATTATGCATATTATGAAGTAAGAATTTTTTTTTCTTAACATGGGTACTTGCTGTGGTCGATATATCATACAACTATCTAAAAAAATATGACGCATCTTAAAAAAAAATAAATAAAAAAATAAATAAAAAAAAAAAAAAATCTGAAACCTTACCCTCTCGGGAAATATTTTTTGCACGCGGTCGTGTTAATATCTCTAACGGCCTACACATATTAGAGGGGGAGTAGGAAAATTTTTCTTTAGGAAGTGTTCAAAGACTTTGAAAAAAGTTTGGGAAAAAGTCGAGATAGAGGAAAACTGGACCACTTAGTTCACCTTAGGATCACCTATTAGTCCCCTACATACCTGAATATAAGAATTATGAACAAATGCCCCAAATACCCCTACAAAAAATACTAATAAAATTATACATACCCCTTGATCAGATTTGGTGCGTCTCCGCCCCCTCCTCCCAGCAAATTGTAATTGCATTCTTGAATTCTGCAGCATTTCGATATTTAGACATATACAGTCAGACATGAGCGCAAGAGAGAGGGGTTCAGGACCGTCCTCACAATATCCTAGATCATTATTATTTGTCCCATATTTTCCGATGTGCTTTGTACCACTTCGTCTATTTAGGTTTTGTTCCCCCCCCCCCCGAACCTAATTTTTGTATGTGCAAATGTAAAGTATACCACATAAAAGTTACAATACCCTTAAATGTTTTAATGCAATATATCCTTTTGATTACTACAACAAAGTACTATCAATAATAGCATGTTGACTTGTATAATGAACAAAAGACTGACTTATACCATACGTAATCACCAGAGGGTATAAAATTGGGTATGATGAATAAATGAAGCATACCTCTGATGATAGGAATCAAGAGTACAGGCAAGTAACTCACAAAAGACCGATTTTTCGGTAGGTGGACTTGTTCCAGTTCGTTAGTTTTGGGACCGGAAGTGCCCGCCCTGTGCAAAGGAAATGTCACTGAATCTTATGGATGAAATGCCTCCGCTAAGAATATTTTATATGGTGTTAAGAACATAAGGATTTTGTAAACGCTGGGACGGAACATTGCGTCCATCTTCCTAAGAACATGCTTTGAGTTATTTATTCTTGCGTAAAGTGTTTTATAAAAAACAACTTCTTTAAAACTGCTCCTGGACTACATTAGCCGAGGGGTTTCCAACTTTCAAATTCTGTGGACACCGGCCGACGCATGTCATTCGTGTTGCGAAGTTTACAATGAGGGGTACAAAGAGGTGTTTCCAAGAGCCCCATTCGGGGCGAGAAAAGTGGTGCTTAAAGATGTACACCTAGTGGCGGAATCGGCAACACCTCGAGATTGTCAAATTCCACAGAACAAATTTAAAAAGGAACTGAAGAGCATAAAATCTACTACAATTTTCTACTCCTAGTTATTAGCGTGATAATATATACATTCAGGGGAAAGCGCTAAAATGCCAATTCTAGAAATTCATAATTTAAGGAGGAAGGGTGGTAGGGATACGAGGTGGCAGGGAAGATGGGTGGTGGGGTGATACAGAGGAAGGATGGTGATATGGCAGGGAGGTAGTATTGGGAGAGTCGTATTGTCGTATTTTGTGTGATGGAAGATGGCAGGGAAGATGGGTGGTGGGGTGATACAGAGGAAGGATGGTGATATGGCAGGGAGGTAGTATTGGGAGAGTCGTATTGTCGTATTTTGTGTGATATGGAAATAATATTGTTGAAAGAGTCTGGTTTGTTAATTGGCTGGGTACTTGTGCATTATATGGGCCCACCGCTATATACTCTATAACCCACCAAACGGGTATTTGCAATAGAGAAATGGAATTCAAAGCGTGGTTTTCATTGCATTTACAATATTTAAACTGTTGTTTGTGGGAGTTTAGGATGGGAAAAAAAGGTACCTAGGTTAGGTTACGTATTTAATACATGCTATGCTTTACCCCCAACCCCCTAATGTGCAAATATATAGCCCAAATTTGTTTCTAAACCATTATATATTCATCCTATTTTATTTCTTTTTATTAGCATTAACCAAACTTGACTTCTTTTGTGGGCCCGTATAATACACAAGCACGATTGACTGTTTTGTTTTTCTTTTTGTTCTTTTCTTTTTATTATTATCTTTGCATCAGAGGTGAAGGAATTGGATAGTAGTTTACGCTGCAACGCTGGCAAATATGTCAGTTTTTTAAGTACTGCGTTTGCAAATAGTGAAAAACGTGTTTGTTTATGAAAAAAGAAACCTAAATATAAAAGAAACATATTTCTTCTTCTTCTTCTTGTTTGGAGTATTACGGAGACGTTGTCGCATAATCTCGTTACCGGAATCGAATTCTGGGCCCTGTGGTTAGTTGTTCCAGATGAGGTCCAACTCTGGGTTCCGTATTACCAGAGGCGGCTTTAGGAGAGGGAGGGGCGGGGGGGGGGGGGAGTACTTGTCCCAGGCACAAAATTTTAGGGGCGCAAAATTTCAAATAAAAAATCTAACAGTTATAATCATTTTTTAACTTTTGAAATTTTATGTTTATTAAAATACAATAGAGGGCACAGTTAATAAAATGAAAATCATTAATAAATTCTTAATTAGCTTATAAAACAAAAATTATTTAAGAAATAATAAATATATAAATCATAATGATTAGAATGATTAAATTGAAATAATTAATTATAATTAATGATTATGATAACACACTAAAAACAATTAAAAAAGAAATTTTCAATTAAAATTGATAAATTAAATAATTATGTTAATAAGTGAAAATTTTTTGGGAAATAAGGGGGTGCTAATCAACACTTTGTCCCAGGCGCAAGAGAGGTCAGAATCGCCACTGCTTATTACTAAGCGGAGATCAATCCCACGCATCACTACAGGACAAATATTTTAATTATAGCCTATCCCGTTGAAATTTTATCAAACACAAATATCTAAATAATATCCCACAAATTGAAAAATCAGCTCTTTTCTTTCAAATTATTATTTAAATTCTCTCATACTAACAGCTTTTGAGAGGTAAATTTAAACTTAATCACTTTAACATCTGTGGAATTAGAATAGAAATACATTTTATTGATGCAAGAACTTAATAATAATAAAAATATTTCAAGGCATTTAAGCCATACACAAAAGTTGATACACATAATGTAAAAGTTGGTAGAAAAAGATGTATACAAACAAAAGAAATAAATTTGAATTTAGTAAAGAAAGTCAACTAGGCAGCTATATTAAGGCCCGAGCTATATCATGTACTATATCCAAAAATAACATAAGAATGATCGTAGCCTTTTTATGAAGTTACTAAAAACCACTTTTTAACTTAAAGTTGATATTAAAATAGAAAAAAGCTACTTATATCCCCCTCCGTAGAAAGTGATCCCGTACTGACGAAAGAAGCATTAATAATCAACTTCCGTTTTTTCAGAACTTTGGTTACTTTGAAGGGGTTACTCTTTACTTATTGTTCACTACCATAAACTATTTAGTATCACGAACTTCCTATAATTCTCCAAATTATTTTACTTAGATTTTTTCCATTACTTAAAGTCTGCGTTCCGTGCGAAATATACGATTTCGTGACAAGCCAAAAGCTGAAAATTGCAGTGGCGTCACTTGGGGGGGGGGGGGTGTATTAGCCCCCAATATTTTTGCCTCCCTCTTGATTTTTGAAAAATACTTTTTTTGGAATTTTCGTTGAAAAATGTTTTTTTTTTCATATTCATAGAAAAAACTGAAAAAAAAGTGACCCTTGAATTTCGACAATCACGTTTAGCCCCCATCCCAATTTCTGCGAATTTATGTCAGTGGTAACTTGTAAGTACAACAGTTGTTGCCAATCAAATGACTCCTTAAACGTATACCAAATAGTCCGTGCCTGTAAGGAGCAACTCGAGCCAATAGTAACAGAATCTCTAAAACACGGAATTCCAAAAACAGTTAATACATAAAAAATTGGCTTTATCATGCTTATTTCAAATATATAAAATTAATTATGTTTAAATTTACCCATCAAAAGCTATGAGCCTGAGAAAAATTTGCGTGATTTTTGAAAAAAGGGGCAAACGATCAAGAGGGTTATTTACGGTTCATACATGTTCCCTGTGAAAGATGCGATTTTGTGACAAGCCTACGGCTGAACTTCTTATTGGCGAAGGATCTAAACTTACTTGAAAAATAGGAAAATAGTTCCTTTTCGAAAATCTTCAACCAAAATTCGATGCAGAGGCGGCTTGGGGGGGGGGGGGTCAAGATTTAGGCGCTAACTGGGCGCAAAAGAGGTCAGAATCACCATTGATTCAACGTATTTAATCTAACACCAAATTTCAAAACCGTAATTTTGTAGATAGATGGAGTTGAATCTCAGCTACGGAATGATAGCAAAATTGCCCCGGGCGCAGAAATTTTAAAGGAGCAAAATTTCAAATAAAAAATTTAACGGTTATAGTCATTCCGTAACTTTAAAAATATTATTTGTATTAAAATAAAGTAGAGGGTGGAGTTAATATATGAAAATATTTAATTATTTATTAATTAATTAGTCAAGTAAATTAAAAATAATTAAATAACAATGACTAGAATAATTAAATAATAATAAAAAATAACAATAGTTAAATAATTTAAATAATAAATTAAAAATAACTAAAAATAAATTATTAATTAATCTATAAGTTGAAAATAATTCTGTTAATAAATGAAATATTTATGAAAATTTGACCTGAAAATTTTGTGGGAGACAGGGGGGGGGGGTTAATCAAGATTTTGCCCTGGGCACATGAGAGGCAAAAACCGTCATTGATTCAACGTATATAATCTAAAAAAGTACGTACACCAAATTTCAAAACCGTAATTTGGTAGATGGATGAAGTAGAATCCCAGCTATAGAATGATAGCAAAATCTTTGTCTTTTGCTGATGCTGATTTTTGTCTAAAATTACACAGGGATTATAAGCTTAAGAGTATAACTGACTCTAACCTAAACTTCTTTCAAAAAATTTAAGTATTCTCATTTTCACGTGTTTTTACCTATTCTTAATATATTTTCAATCTAAAAAAAAAATATATATAAAAAAAAAAAAAAAAGGTTCCGGGAGGGGAGACTCAGTTATCGAATCTTAGCAAAATATTCTCGTTTTATGGAAAACTTTAAGACCGTAGGACTGCACAAAAATATAATACCAAAAACTTGTACATAGAGCATAAATCTTATTTTAAGTACCAAGGACAGTGAAAAAGAAATGATTGATTTTTGAAAAAAATATCCAACCAAACGATCCCTCGTCAATACCTTGTTCTTTACGCTAAAGCTTTTTGGTACTTTTAAAAGAGCTATTTATTCTAATTAAACGGTCTTGTGATTCAGGAGTCATTCTTAAAGAATTGATACAATATTCGGACTTTAGCGTAAAGAGCGAGGTATTGACGGGGGGTGACCCCCTCATACAGGTAATAATTTATGTCCGTTAAGTTTTAATGTTGCTCTTTACTTTCAGTTGAAAAAACTTATTTTTTTTATATTTAATAACGTAAAAGATCTCAGTATGCAGTTACGCACTTTTAGGTAATAACGAGCACCAAATTAAAATAAAGAAACGTGGGCGAAAAAAATAGCACAAAACATATGACATCAAACAACTCAAGAATATGTAGCTTTGATTTGAAGGTGCAGTTGTCTTTGGGAATCAACGGATAGTTTATGTCTGAATCTTTACAAACGGAAAGCGTTGTCAAATTTCTCTAATTAATTTTGCTTATTTTATATTCACAATTCACCGTCGCAACACTGACAAAAGTAAGGTACCGCCAAGGCCGTATCCAGGGGGGTTAGGGGGTTCGAACCCCCCCCCCCCCAAATGTTTTTCTCAGGAGCAATGCACAGCAACCTAACCTAGGTATCTTTTTTTGCCCCTTTAACCCCCAAAAAAACAAGGTTTAAATGTTTTTCACATAGTGAGCAATACCTCACTATGCAGCGGAAACCTGTTTTTCATAAAGCATCTTTGAGATTTCGATGCGGTTCTTCTCGCATGTTTACTGGATTCTTAACAAGTACCAAAAATTTTTTTGTACCCCCCCCCCCCGAAAAAATCCTGGATACGTCCCTGGGTACTGCTTAAAAGCTTATGAATTTTTAAACAATCTAAGGAAAAGTTCTAAATATCGCAGTATTTCAAAAGTCTTAAAAATCGCAGTATTTCAGGTATGAATAGACCTAAGACGGGTCAGTAGGGCTTAAAATGTTTTTATTGTGATGCCCTTTGTATTTTAAGACAATAGTATATTAAGGCAACAGTCTGAAGCTTTTCGTGTTCAATCAGAGGTCATCTTAGCACAGGACTGATTGGATCTTTCTTGGAGGTCGAAAAGGTAGAGGCATATGAAGTGCCAAGTTCCGGAGCTCCATCCTGGAATAGGTATTTTCTAAGACCACATAGTTCAAAAAGGGATGTCTTTTTACTAGAAAGTGAAAAACCATGATAAAAATTCTGAATATTTCGATCACATATAGCCTACAGCGATCGTCGTGTCGCTACTACATAGCTGTGTATGTGATCAAAATATCCGGAATCTACTGTCTAATAAAAAGATTTATCCCTATTGAACTGTTATTTGTACGTCCAACCTGGAAGTACCCTATCAAGTTCGTCCTTAAATTTATACACCCCAAAATACAGCCCAGGATTTAGCAACTAAAATGACAATATTCCTTTCATTAATGAAACATCTTCAACAAATTAGAGAAATAAACATGTTTTTTGCAGGTCGTTCACACTGTTGCCTGTTCTATGGTTTGATAGATAAATAAGTATTTAAATTTATGCAAAAATACTTTTTGTGCTTTAAACTTAATTTTCCGGTATGTTTTCTTTTAGACTTTGATACTAAGCTGTCACTTACATGATTGCATCGCTTTCATCCATGCAGCTGAATCGTCTTACCACTCGAAACAAAAACAAAACTACATTATAGAGACAGAGATTGTTTGAGGAAACACCATTTCGAAGATATTTCCTAATTCGAATCGATTCGAATTGGTAACCCCAAAATTAGTAAATGCAAATATATATGTATATAAATATCTATATATATTCACAAAAATTCCGGTACTGGTGCATTATGCGGGACCACCGCTATAGTATCAAGGAAACCAGTCACGAAACCCATCAACCGGGCTATTTGCAAGAGACCGCTATAGATAAATGATTGCAAAGCCGTGGTTTCTCAATGAGTTACAATATTTAAACGATTGTTTTTGGGGTTTAGGAGAGGGGGGGGAAAGGTACCTAGGTTAGGTTAGGTATTTAATATATGTTATGCTTTATCCCCCACCCCCTCCTAATGCGTAAATATATAGCCCAAATTTGTCTCTAAACTATTATATATTCATCCTATTTTATTTTATTTCATTAGCATTGACCAAACTTGACTTCTTCGCGGTGCCCGCATAATTCACCAGTACCAAATTTCCTTATTTCGGTCGGTTCGAGAAAACTTTTCTACAAAATTTACATAAAGAAACTTCAATTATTCGGGGCCTAAACAAACAAAACAGGGGAGGGACATTTTCTTGTAGAGAAAAGGCTCGGTGCATAGAAGATATAAGCATAGATGTTACAAAAGGATTTTTTCGGGAGGGGGTTAAATAAAAAAAACTGAAAAAACACATAACAAATTTGTTTATATCCATTTTTGTTACATTTTCACAAGTCAGAAAAAAAATTCGGGGGAGTTCAAACCGCCTACCCCCTCCTGCATACGGCCTTGCTGGCGTCCAATATTGACCCCTAATTTTCTCTTATTTTGCCAAACTAGTATTACAAAACCGACTAGTGATCACATATAAGTACAAAAAAAGACCGTCAACAACTTTAGTATTTAGCCTCGGGTTATAGATTGACATTAGGTGGAGGGCTGGATTTTTCCTGTGGGGCAAAACAAGAAAAACACATTTTT